>VYZU01016569.1:0-10350 GCA_013401355.1 Ceyx cyanopectus | reverse complement strand
CTGGATGTATAATTTTCCCAGCAAATGTCTGGGTAATTAAAGTCCCCCATGACAACTAGAGCCTGTGATTTTGAAGTTACCCCCAACTGTTTGTAGAAGGCCTCATCAACTTCCTTATCCTGATGAGGTGGCCTGTAGTAAACACCTACTACAATGCCTGCCATACTACTCTCACCTTTGATCTTTACCCAGAAGCTTTCAACCTGCTCCTTCAAAAGTTGCAGATTGTACAGGCTGAAACAGGATCTGACTCAAATGCCTGATATCAAAAGGAGCGAGTAAATCTGTATTTATTACTCTTAAGAACCTGCAGAACCTGAGCAGAACCAAGCCCATGTTGAGCTACCTTGTTTTGTAGGTCCTGCCCTACTTTCTATGCTATGATCTCATGCTTATCACGCTCAAAATTCACTTGCTCCAGCACTTTAACACCTATAATGTTTCACACAGGTTAAAGGTCCAGCTGAGCTTTTCTTTCCATCTGATGTTATCCAGTAAGCAAAATGCCTTAAAGAGCATCTCCATGAAGAACTTCTGAGCTGGAAGGAGGAACTCTGAGTTCAAGCACCCAGGAACGTGGCAATTATCCCCCAGCGCATGTGGTGCTGTCAGCAGGCCTGGCCTCACGTAAATTGACCACGATGACGTGGACACCTGGTCGCTGAGAGCAACATGCACCGAGCCCAATGGCTGCTTGTCTGGAGAGGTGTTTTTTTTTCTCTGCTCCTGGACTCATTTCTTTTCAAAATCCTTCCACTCTCCAGGCTTTGCCAGACCCATCATCCTTCTATTGTGCTGCGTGGTGCTAATATAGAACCTTTCAGCTCTGCCAGCCCACACTCCAGGCCTGACATCTCCCTCTGCCAGTACTGGAATGACACTGGTGGCTCTAACCCAGGCTTTGCACTTGGCCTTGTTGTCCATTTTCAATGCTGTTTTTGTAGAGGTCCATGTCACCTCTCTGCTTTGTATTCTTCAAAGCTCTCTAGCACATGAAACAGGAGCTAGTGGCCTTCACTCTCTGTTCATCAATTCCCTGCAAGTGTCCAAGGACAGGTTGGATGGAGCTCTGAGCAACCTGCTCTAGTTGCAGATGTCCCTGCTCCCTGCAGGGGGGGGGTCTCTTCCAACCTGAACCATTCACTAATTCTCTGTTCTGTTCTCATTTCTGACTTTCCAGGACAGCAATCATTTCCAACCGTGTCACTTCACCTTTAGCCTGAAAATTTTCACCCCTGACTTGAACAGCCCCCAGCTCTCGACTCTCGACCCTCAGGCCTCAAGGCTCAGGCTCCAGGCCCCGGTCCCCGGCCTTCAGTCACTGGTCCCTGGCCCTCAGCCCCCGGCCCTCAGGCCCCCCAGTCCACCCAATGCCCCTCCGGCCCCCACAAACCGCCCAGGAACCGGCTCCTCCGCCCAATGGCGCGGCGGCGAAAGGCGGGCAGGCCCGTCCCGCCTCCTCCCCGTCCACCCCACCTCCCTCCCCTCCGCCGCTGCCGAGGGGAGCCGCCATGGGACAAAAGGCTCGTTGAGGAACGACAGCCCTAGCCACCCCAGGCCGTGCCCACCACCCCTCGGTGCCCCGCTGCGCCATGGTGGCCCCGCGCCGCTAGGCCCCGGGCCCGCAGCGCCTTCCTCCACCTTTCTCTCCCTCCCCCACCCGCCATGCCGAGCGGTGCCGCCGCGGCCTCCCCCGCCGCGCCGCCGCCTCTGCTCCAGCAGCGTCTCGCCGGCTTCGGCCTCCACGATCGCGGCGGTGGAAGGGCTGGAGGGGTCCGGCGGCAAACCCGGTGGCGGCGGCGGCGGCGACGGCGGGAGGGTTTGGGGCCGACGCCCGATTTCCCCGGAGAGCCGGGGCCTGGCGGGGTGGAAGAGGCGGCGGTGGGGGACGAGGGAGACCTGGAGCTGGAGGAGGAGAAGCTGCTGGAGGGGGAGGTCGAAGAGGAAGAGGAAGAGAAGGAGGACCCGGCCGCGCTGCTGCTGCTCTCCTCGTCCTCTTCACCCTCCCAACCCCTCCCGCTGTTACCGGCGCTGGGCTCCGTCCTGCTCTCGCCTTCCTTCGATGGGCAGGAGGCGGCGGCGGCGGCGGCTGCGGGGGGAGTGTTGTGCGGGCCAGACGATCCTCAGGGCATGATGGCGGCGATGCTGTCCCACGCCTACTGCAACGGCGGGGGGCCGGCGGGCCTGAACGGGCAGCAAGCGGCCCTGCTCCGCCGAAAGAGCGTCAACACCACCGAGTGCGTGCCCGTGCCCAGCTCCGAGCATGTGGCCGAGATCGTGGGGCGGCAGGGTGAGTGGGGGACCCCGGGGGAAAGGGGTTGGGGGGTGGACACACGACCCACGACATCCCCGGGATAGGGAGTAGGGGAGCAGCGAGGCGATGCCTGTCCCAGGCCTGCTGCTCTTCGCCCGGGGTTCCTTACACACCCCAGGGGCTGGAGGAGCCTGGGGTGGTCCCTGGGGCCAATGTGCCTGAACCCCGCTGGGGATGGGGTGTCAGTGCCGGGTTAGCTCAGATCTTTGCTCATCGTTAATTTAACCGCAGGCTTAACTAGTCGGAGAAACTTCTGTTTCCCTGTAGGAGCATTGGACAGTGGTCTCCAAAGACCTGGAGGTGAAAGCCTTGAAGTTGCTTCCCTTTCAGAGCAGAGTGAGGGCTGCTTCCCTCCAGCTTCACCAAGACAAAAGTAAGGACCTCGGGAGCTGCCGAGGTGGAAAAAAAAAAGGAGCCACGTGTAGCCCACTTGTCTTTCTGCTCTCTCCCCGTAGTTCCCTGTTGCTCCACTCCACAGCTCTCCTTTAATGCTGTTAGGATAAGGTCAGGTCGGTGACATCACAGCCCTTTCATGTGGTCTCCTGGGGAGCGGGGCTTAGAGGAGTGGAGTTGAGAACGATCCCATTTCCCACCTGGTTTCCTGCCGGCCAACCTGTTTTTTTTTTTCCTTTGAATCTCATTTTTTCAAAGCACTTTTCATAGCTCTTGAGAGCAAACGTAGGTGTGGAAAGCAGACAGTGAAGTTGCCACTTTCTCTCTGTTGTTCTTTACTGGTTTGGTCGGGGGTGATGTGTCTGGTTGGCCGATAATGAGCTCTTGTGCTGTCTGGTCTCTTCATCAATGTGGCTTTTGTTTCCTCTTTTTTTTTTTTTTTTCTTCTTTCACGAGTGTGGTAACAGTAAAATCGGGCTAAGCTGCTGTGGCACAGAAGAAATGCCTTCTGCCAGACTTTTCCTTTCCTCTTATTTATTTTAGGCTCTTAGCGGTCAAGGGTGGGATTTTGTACTGGGTGTGTCAAAAGAGCAGAAAAATTGGCAGGTAGCTTCTTTTGATGCAGACTCATGGATTCATACGACAAGTCCATTCTGTTCAAAGAAACACAACTCTCTTTATTTTTCCTTTCCCCCTCCCCAAAGAAATAACGTGTGAATGTCTTGAAGACTTTGCTCATGTGTCACTGGAGATGGAAAACAACATGGAAAATGGCAATTGCTCCAGATTTCTGAAGGAGAAACCCAAACTACTGGGCTTTGAGGAGTTATTAGGCTCCTGGGTTTATTCTCCACCGGCTCAGGATTGTTCTCTGTAGTGTATTTTTCAGGTCTTTTGACTCACTTTCAAACGAAGATCGTTGAGTTTTGCATAAAAATAGGATCCTTGTTCCCAGTGTGCTCAGTTTGCTGCTTTTCCTTTTCTTTCTTACCCCTGGGGTCACAGTGTTTGGCTCAGGAGAAAAGAATGAGCCTCAGTGGGGAGGGGTTGTACCATCGAAAGAATTTGTGCTGCAAAAGAGGAGTGGGGGAGTGGAAAAAAAACCAACTCCTTAGCAAATCTCCTTATGTGAGGAAGTCCTTCCTGATTCTCATTTGAGAGAGACTTACTCTTAGAGACCCACTTATTTAAGTTGTATTAGTTGACTAAATATTGTTTTCTTAGGAATATTGCTCCTTGCAGCTCCTTTTATGGCTCAGAGTTGTGCCAGCTCCTCCCATGGGCTGGAAGCTCTTACTCTCTCTTTTTCCTCCACCTGCTTTGCCAGTGTCTGAAAACAAAGATGCTTCATATTCTCTTCCTCTCATGCATCATAACCAACTGAAGTTTCACAGCAGGGTCCTCTGATTTCAATCTCATGATGTCAGAGATGCAATTACTGTAATTTCTAATTGGCGAAGCTTAAGTTTATCTCCTTGTGAGGTGTAAAAACATCAGTTCTTGAAATACCAGGAGTGCCGAGTTTGAAGGCTTTGCTGGAGGCCTCACTACTGTGTCTGAAAGTGTGTTTATTGGAAGTCCTAACCCTGAAGAACAACAATATCCAGAATTCCACAGTGGTTTTCCTTGCATTTAACATGTAGTTTTTCTGCCTTTTTAAAAATATTACTTTTTTTTCCCCAATTACATGCAAGTTCCAGAAATAAATACATCACTTGAGGCAGGGAAGTTATGCTTCCAGTAGCCTAGCTCCAGGTGGCCATCTCCCAAGTTCCCACATAGGGTAGCTGGTGACAGATGTGGGAGAGATGTCACAGCTCTGGAATGGGTGAAGTGCCTGGAATGTACCTCATGGTGAATGGGTTTCTCCTGGGGTCACAGTGATGGCTGCTGGGTTATTGTGGCAGGAACTGAATGAGCTGCTGCTGGAAGCGTCACTGGAGGGGGGGGGGAAGCACTGGAAAAAAACCCAAATAAGATTTGCTTTTAAGGAATAGTTGGTTTTCTTCAGAACACAAAATTCTTTAGCATTTCTGAAATCTGGCAGTTTATTGTTGGGTTTGTTTTGAATATCTTGAAATATCCTCAACCTTTTCCTACTTTTCTTCCTCTTGTCCCCCCAAATTCACTCTGACAGATGCTGGCGCAGTGAAATTATTTGTAGTGGAAGAATCTCAAAGGTGAACAACAAAGATATTTGTATCCCTTTTTATTCTTGCAAAGGCATGTGACTGGGAGCCAGGAAAACTGGATTCCATTCATGGCATTGTCCAGGCTTCCTGGATGAATTCAAACCAGCTCTTGAATCTGACCTTCGTTGAGTTGGCTGCTCAGAAAAGGGTGGTTTCCTTGGCTGTCAGCAGCTGCAAACCCTGCCTGCCCCAAGTTCTGAGGGTGTAAATCAAATAAACTTGAAATTAAATCAACTTGGAACAAGTGCTCTTGAGAAGCAGGAGCAAGAAAGCTGAGTTTCTGAGGAGGTTGACCTTGTTTGCCTGAGTAAAGCTGGCATAGGGAGCATCCCCAAAACTGGATAAGCAAAAAAGAACCAAACTAATGGAGATCTGACTTGGGAGGTTTTGGTTGAATCTCTGAAGGATTTAGTCTGCTCTGGATCACCTGAAAGCTGTTATCTGGTTTTTTTCTGGGATCTGGTGGGACTTGAGCATTTGACAAAAGTTTAACTGGAATCTTCAGTGCCCCCCCTGCTTTAAATATCTCTTTGTGTTGTTCTTAACACTTCAAGCTCTTTGAATCATACAAAAAGAGGGCTTGGTGTCTGAAGCCATCCCAAAAGATGCTGGAAGGGACAGAAATCCATCCTGGAGAGAGATGCTTCATCCTGGGGTGTATCAACTGCCTTCAGATAATGATTGTTGGAATCTCTTTGCATTCCAGCAGCTGACTCTCTGAGTGGGGTGATATTTATCTTGACAGTAGTGAGTTATCTCCTTAAACTCCAAACCCTGATGCTTCCCTTTCTTCAGTAAGTGTTGGGATGATGGCTGTGGAACTCAGACCAGGCAGGGCAGTCTCCAAAGCCCAACTGAGGAAGAGGAGGAATATCATCCCCCATCCACCAAGTAAATGAATAATGACAAATCCACTCCCCACAAGATAGCGTTTTAATGCACATTTCATGCTTCTGGACTCCTCTTTGCTCTGGAGTGTGGGCTCTTCAGCAAAAGATTTCTTGGCTTCAAATAGTCCTGTGGCTTGAAAAAGAAGAATTCTGCTCAGGGGGCAGATCACTGGTAAGTGAGATGAACAGACAGATAAAAACAATGCAGTGGGGCTAAAACAAGTTGGGAACAAATATTTGTGGGAGCTGAAGGTAGGACATCGGTGTCCTATAGTAGAAGAATGATAATCCTTGCCAAATAATTCTATATCTAGCTTTATGTCTTGAAAATAATATTACCAATGAGCATAGTTATTAATTTCTGACCTGTACTAAGCAGGCAGGACAAGTCTGACTTGCAGATTTTATTTGGTTTATTTTAAATTTAATTTTTTTTCAACTGACTGCTTAAGGTTTCCACCCTCAAGAAGTTTGATTTGCATGACTGAAGTTGTCACTGCCTCAGTGTCAGTTGATTGCCACAGCCAACAAAGACCCCAGGCTCAGCTCACTCCTTATTTCCAGTCAAAGCTGACAAGGCAGTTAAGCTTAAGATTTTTGCTGCTCTTAACAAGCAGGTTATGAAATGCTCTATTAAAAAGCTGCAAGAAAACTGGAGCTACTTGTTGCAATTCAGTCTAAAAGCTTTTTTTTTTTTTTTTGTGGTGCTGCTTGGAGAATTTGAAATCTTGTTGCTTTTAGAGCCTGGAACTCCAGGAACTGAAACACATGGGTGTACCTGGCACAATCTGAAGTTGTAGCAGCCCCTTTGCTCTTAGGCTCTGTTAAAAAATCAAAACCCCAAACCCATTATTTTCAACTTGCCCATTTGTCATTTGTGCTACAGAAAGATCCAACACTCCTGGCAGAGGGTTTTCAGAAGGGTGAAGGTTCTTCAGCCAGAATCAGAAATCTCTCCTGCTCTTCTCTGGCTCATTGGGTGAGAAACACAGTTGAGAGACTATTAAATTGATTTTTTTTAATTTATTTTTTTCACCTTCTTTGGGTAGCCTGACAAAAATTCTTTAGATTTTAATATCTGAATGCCAGTAGTGAATACCTGCCTGTTGGATGCAGCTGAAATGAGAATTNCCTATGTGAAAACAGCAATTAATTTTACATTTATTTATTTATTTTAAAGCTGATGTTGTGTGTTTCCCTCTCTTAGCCCTTATTTCTCTTCTAGAACACCCTGGTCTGAAATTCTGGATGAGAAACTTGGATATCCAACCCTTTTTGTTCAGAACTAAAAATCTTACCTCCTGGTTTGGATGTAATTCCTCTATTCCACCTCCCCAGCACAGGCAGAGAATGGACCAGGGCTCACTGTAACCAAGGAAAAAAGGCTGCTGAACACAAGAACATTTTAATTGGAAAATTCCAAAAGGTTCCAAATGAAGCATCTGATTTCAATCCCAGTTACTATTATTAAGGAATGTCTTCCCTTTTTAATCCCTTTTTTTCGGGTATTCCTTTAAATTCCTGAGATCTTGCCAACTCCTGAGATCTCAATTTCCTTCTGTGAGTCAGGAATTCTCTGCTGCTCCTTTGAACAGAGCATCTCTTGTTACCTCCTGGTTCATCTTGACACACACTGGAATTTCAGTGGATCAAACCACAGCTCTAGCAGCATTTTCCAGTGGGGAATTTAGTGCAGGTGAAGCTTTGGATATTGCTGCTTTTTTTTCCCCTCTTGTAATCTCCCATTTATTAGCCAGTTTTCCATGACATCTTGCCTGCTGATCCCTTTTAATACCCTCATGTTTCCCACCACTGTTGCTCACCCTGATTTGTTTAATTCACTAATATTCTTTATTATTATTTACTCCTTATTCTTATTTATATTCTTATTCTTTTAAAGGACTTCCCCCCCCCCCCCCCATGTATCCATTATTTTCTAGACACATTCCCTGTAACTCCTGCTCTAACAATATTCTTACCTATTTTTTCCCACTGCACCTTCCTTGTTGCTTATCTGCTAGTAGCCAGAGGAGGAGAAAGAGTGAGAAGACATGACTTTCTTCACGTAGATGCCAAGAAGCCTTTACAGCTCTTCTTATACCCTTTTAACCTCCAGACAATTGGACAAGAAGCCAGCCACCCCCTGGGGTGATTGGCTGGGGTGTCACAACACCCAGAGTCAAAACATCTCTCTACCCTTTTACAAACAGCCGCCACCAAGGTCACAGCTGGTGGGAATCTTCGCGATCCCACGAGAAGGAAAATTCCAGGCAGTAGTTATTTTAGCATCCACACCTTCCTGATTTTTCTCAGCTCCTTTAATCCTGGTTGTGCCACCAGTATATTAACTTCATTAAGGAAAATGTTTATTAATAAATTGAATAATGATTAATGACCAAGTTGGTCTCTTTGGGGGCCTGTAACTTGTTCAATGAGTTGCCATCAGGCTTGTGAGCAGCTCCTCTCCTTTTTTTTGTCCCCCATCCATTAACTTGGCACCAGTAGAGACAAAGTTCTGCTTGCTCCCTGTGGTCTGGGATTTCTTGGATCAAGTACTTTAGAAGGGAGAAATTGTGCTGAAGGTGGGGAGAGCCTGGCCCAGGCTGCCCAGAATGGTGGTGGCTGCCCCATCCCTGGCACCATCCCAGGGGAGGTTGGATGGGGCTCTGAGCAACCTGCTCTAGATGCAAATGGCCCTGCTCCCTGCAGGGAGGTTGAACCAGATGGGACCTTGAAAGTCACCCAAACCAGTCTGGGATTCTATGATTGTCATTTGACTGGGGGACTGGAACCCAAGCTGCAGGCTTTGAATCCCCTTAGACTTCCAGAAACATCAGGATAACCTTGTTGAAGGTGGAAACTGTAGATTGGGAAAGCATTTGGGAGTGAGATTTAAGCAGATTCTTGAGTGAAATGATCCTTCAAACCAGCTCAGTTTGGACTGCTTTCTCTGAGCCTCAGGATGGGTGGAAGATGCTGCTGTTGTCTTCAACATCTTAGAAAGTCCTTAAAGATCAAAGATGAAATGTGTCCTCTTGACTTTTCCCTTCTCTTTGGGGTGTGCTTAGCTGGTTGAAGGAAAAAAAAAATCCCTGTTTCTTCACCAATGAGGAAGACCAATTGTTTAGGTGACCCTGCTCTGGAAGGGGGGGTTGGACCAGATGATCTTTTGATGTCCCTTCCAGCCACTGACATTGATTCCATGGTTCTATGATGGTGGTTTTCCAAGCTGGGGTGTCTGTGTAAAGGTTTAAAGAGTGATAACTGGAAACCAGTGGAGAGTTCTCAGCAACTCCATATACGGGTGGGAAAACATCCCTGTTTCTTCACCACTGAGGAAGACCAATTGTCTAGTTGACCCTGCTCTGGCAGGGGGGATGGACTAGATGATCTTTTGAGATCCCTTCCACCCCTTGACATTGATTCCATGGTTCTACGATGGTGGTTTTCCAAGCTGGGGTGTCTCTCTAAAGATGTTTTGTTTATTATTCTTGCTTCTTTTCAACAGGTTGCAAGATCAAAGCTCTGAGGGCCAAGACGAACACTTACATCAAGACCCCAGTGCGTGGAGAAGAACCCATCTTCGTTGTGACCGGTCACAAAGAGGATGTGGCCATGGCCAAAAGGGAAATCCTCTCAGCAGCTGAACACTTCTCCATGATCAGAGCCTCACGGAACAAGAACGCTCCCACTTTGGGAAGTTTTTCCTCCAACCCCAACCTCCCGGGTCAAACCACTGTCCAAGTCAGGGTGCCTTACCGTGTTGTGGGCTTGGTGGTGGGGTCTAAAGGAGCTACCATCAAGAGGATTCAGCAGCAGACCCACACTTACATTGTCACACCCAGCAGGGATAAGGAACCGGTGTTTGAGGTGACAGGGATGCCGGAGAATGTGGACCGTGCCCGGGAGGAGATCGAGATGCACATTGCCATGCGCACTGGCAGCTATGTCCACCTGAGTCCAGACAATGACTTCCATTCCAACGGCACCGACGTTGGCTTCGAAGGGGGAGCTCTGGGATCTCCTTGGCTTCCTTCAGACCCTCTCCCACCTCCTCAGCCTACTAGGATGATTTCCAGCTATAGAAATGATAGCTCAAGCTCCTTGGGGAGTGGATCCACAGATTCTTACTTTGGAATCAACCGGTTGGCGGATTTCAGCCCCACCAGCCCATTTGGCACCAGGAATTTCTGGTTCAGAGACATATTGCCTTCGGTGGATGATCTCGGGGTTGATCTTCCCACTTATGACTCTCTTCCAACACCTTCCCAAACCATCTGGACCCCATTGGATGCGGGAAACCCTCTCCCAGGCTTTGGCGGGGAAGCCAAACCACAACTCTGTGGGAGCCAACCGCCTACTCCAAGAGTATCCCCAACTTTCCCAGAAATCATGGATCACCCTCTGGACAGGAGAGCCAGGAGCGATCAGCCAAGCAGCCAGCACCAACCCACCCTTCCCATCTACATCCCGGCTTTTTCCAATGGTACCAACAGCTATTCCTCTTCCAATGGGGGTTCCACTTCCAGCTCCCCACTGGAATCCAGGAGGAAACACGACT
>VYZU01016568.1:4169-26385 GCA_013401355.1 Ceyx cyanopectus | reverse complement strand
CTCAGAGCAAGAATGATGTCTGATTAATGCACTCCATGCAAAAACATAGACTTTACAGGAAATGTCCTGTAATTATTTATGAATAATTGTCTAATGAAGAAATTAGTCAGTCTCTTAATGTGAAGAAAGTATCACTAACAACATCAATCAGATCAAAAGTGAAGGAAGGATAGGTGCACTTTTTCTAACCCTTAAGATTTAGGACTACATATAATGTCTGCACTCCAGTGGGCTTAACACTACTTGTGAGCCACTGTCACCATCCCAGAGAGTACTTTCCAGAACGTGATCATAGGCAGTGATACATAAATAGTGAACTTTTTTTTGTGTATGTGGGGGGGGGGGGGGGACAAAGATGCTTTAAAACATTTGAGTGCAAACCAACAGCCAGACCCCAGTACTAATGCAGAGAAAAGAATCCCTTTTTTTCCTGCAACTGAAGCAGTCATCATTGCCCATACTATTCTGCATTAAGCATAGCCTTGGAATTATGCTTGTTTTGTTTTTCCAGTGAATCACTGTACCAATAGGCTTATGGAGAAGTAAGGGAATAGGACAGGATATAACTGCATTTATGTAAAGCTTCATCTTTTCAGTTCTAGTGTTCTCTCAGTGACAAGGATATTCAAGGAGATGGTCAGCAAATGCAGGGTCAGCAGAAGAGGGAGAGAAAATAGAATAAAAGGAAAGCAAATGTGATGTAGCATTCATACAGTAATTTCAGTGGCTGCTAAAAACTCAATCAAGCCAATATCTGCACTTGTGATCATTTATCACAGCCTTTTTGGCATTACCCAATTAATTGTTTGCTTTGCTGTTAATGCAGCTGATAAATGCTGGTGCATCTTGCCTATTCCTGAGCCTGTTTCTGTGTGAAGGTGGTCAATTCTGTTGCACTAAATCCAGGCTTGTCTAGCTGTGGTAGTTAAGAACTGTCTAACCTGTCCAACAGTGATTGCCAAAGTGCATCATCAAGGGTTGTATCTGCACTGAAAAATCAAGCAACTGTCTGGAAGCCAAAATAGCCATGCAGTTTTACTATGATCTGTTAGAAGACTTCTTAGAGACTCTGTCTGAAAGGAGAAGTCAAGGTTACCCCCCAGGAGACATTGTTCTGACCAGTAGGTATGAAAAGAGCTATCAGACACTCTATCTTTTCTTGTGTGGTGATACCAGATATATTCAGGGTAACAAAATAATCATCTCATTCCTTCTTTATGATTCCTGCCTCACCAGTAATCTGCCATTAGGTGACAAGTGAGCTTTTAATAATTTCTAGGTTAAGGAATAGTTCATTTTCTTCACAGTTTTGGCCAGCTTTCCAAACTTCCAATTAATTTCAAATATAGCATTGTGTAGCATGAAAACTTCTTATAGGGGCTTGAGGATATGAAGTTACTGTACACAAGTCAGAGTCCACAGATAGCAATATCCTTCAAATGCAATCAAGCTGGGTGAGAATTGAATCAGCAAACTGGAATCCAGGTGGTCTATATCCTGCCATCTCTGACCCACTGAGCTATAATTTTCTCTGCTGTTCCTTGAAGTCAAAATTTTAGTGAAGTTTTGCCCTGACTGACTAGAAATGCTACAAAGTGTAATGAAACTAAACCCACCACAGTAAAAGTTTAGTTGGACTCTATAAAAATAATAGAAATATACACAACTGAACAGATGACTTTCACCTGCCTGTTTTCAAAGGATGCTCTAGAGTGTCTTTGCATCCATTTGCACATTGACGTAAGATTCTTTACACAGGATGAGCTAAAAAGAATAGAATCAGAATGGCTTGAGTTGGAAGGGACCTTAAAGATCATCTAGTCCCAGTCCCACTGCCATGGGCAGGGACATCTCCTGCTACATCAGGTTGCTCAGAACCACATCCAATCTGGTCTTAAACACTTCCAAGGATGGATGAGGCATCAACAACTCCCATTGAGGCAACCCATTCACTGTCCCACCACCCTCAGAGTAAAGAACTTCTTCCTAATGTCTGATCTAAATCTACCCTGCTCCAGTTTAGAGCCATTGCTCCTTGTCCTGTCTCCACATGCCCTTACAAAAAGCCCCTCCCCAGCTTTTCTGTAGCTCCCTTCAGGTACTGCAAGGCTGCTATAAGGTCTCCCCAGAGCCTTCTCTTCTCCAGGCTGAATGCTCATAAACTATCGGTTAGGATGACAAATGAATGCCCCAAACACTCTGGGTGTAGTCCATCCAGGAATCATCTAGACATTGTATTTCTTTACAGCATGTAATGGAACCTACAGCATTTGTTGCATTTTTTTTTGCAACGATGGCTTTTTATTTTGCTCCTTCTCCAATTCAAATCATTAAATCGTTGTTTTATCAAACAGACTATAAAAGTGACAATTTTTCTTTTACTGTCAGATATAGAACAAATTATATGCAAAATAATGCTTTTCCAATTCACTCCTATTTTTTCCGCTGTATTATCTCAATTCTTCTGCTTTTATGCTTTATGAAAATTGCAAAAAGANTCTTTACATTAAAATGTCAGGGAAATAATTTCCTGGGAATCTCATTAGCACAAAGCAAAATAGTACACAGTATAACCACCCACATTTTACACCCCAGACTTTCTTTTTAATTTCTTTAATTTTTTTAATTGTATTTATTTGAATTGAATAGAGAATATGTATGTATATTATATATATATTATAATATATAATTTTATATTGAGATAAAAAAGTAAATTAATATTAATTTTATAAGGTATTTTATTACCACTCCTGTGGACTATTTAATAGAAAAACAAGAAGATAATTTGAAAGATTGCTTATCAGCTGACTCTTGCTGACCCACTCAAAAGACGAGGAAGAAAACATGAGATGGTCCCTATTGCATATGGGAGAAATACAACAATTTATTTCAGCCTCAGAAGAATTTAGAAACTAATTCAATAGCTCATGCACTCCTTCTTTAAGAAGAAGCTGTAGGGGTGTGCAGCCATGCCAGGCATTCAGGCACTGTGCAGTGTGCAATATTATAAATGGCCATCTTTAAAGCCATTTTAAAGCCAAAGTCAAGAACTCCAAAGTTATAAAACATCAGAGGAAAGTTTGTAGTGCTAGTTTTATTTGAGCCCATGTTTTGGCATATTATGCTATACTCTTTAGTTACACGAGCACATACTCTTTTTCCAACAGAATGCCTGCCTCAGGGCATAGTGTGGATGTGGCTCACTTACTAAGCAGTCAATATTTTGGTTATCCTTGTGTTTGAAATACTTTATTTACTGCATGCTACTGAAACCCAGCTCCAAAAATTGCCATTGCTTTTCCCACAGATTTTTCTATGGTGTTCTTCAGTAAAGAATTTAATTCATAAATAAAAATAATAATTATAGTATTTTCACAATATATCTGAAAAAATGAAATGATAATATTTAGAGATCACATTCTTGACCTTGTGATGAACCTTCTAATTTGTGAGTTGTGTTGTTACAGCTCTGATAATCTAGGGGAGGCAAGATCTGCAGGAAGAGATACTGTTATCCCAGGACCAGACAGCTATTTATTAAGCACTTTCCTCTCACCATAGCCTATGATCCTGTTGGTTATTTCCAGTTTCTGCTTGTTCCAGTTGTTCCTACTGGTATCCACTTAACCTCCTGCTGTCTGAGTTTCTTCAGTTTAGCTTTCTTTTAGTCCTTGGTCTGGCCTAATCTCTTGTCTCCAATTGTTGATCCTGTCTCTTGCTTCAGTTGGTCTGTTGTGAACTCTTGCCCTTGTTCTTCCATCCGTGCCAATTTGCCACTTTTAGCTGTCCTTTATATTTGGGTTCTCAACTAATCATTTTTTGCTGACCACCATGTCTGCACTCAGCCTCACCAGCAGCTCCCCCTAAATGCTCCCACAGCTCCCAGGAGTGCAGCAGTTATGAAAATCAGTTGTTTTCTCACATACTTAGATGCACCTAATGAAACATAAAATCAATGCTCATTGATAAAATAACTGTTTAAGAGATAGATCCAATGTAAGACTTAGAAAGTCAAGAAGCAACTACTCTAACAACATCTTGCCCTCTATCCCATTTTCCACAAAGGCAGAAACTGTCAGAGTTTGAGTCTTCAGCAGTTCAGTTACAATCTACCCAACAGCCTTTGACTGCTCTGAAACTATCTCATCAAAAGTATGACAAGAAATTTGACTCAGACTAAGGACCACCAGTGTGATGGATCTCTCTGCATGGACCTGGCAAAAAATTCTATATCCTAAGCATGTGTCAAGGTCCCACTTTAAAGAGAAGGGCCATTGAACTAACAGTGTAGCCTTAAATTTATTCCTTAAAGACCAAAGTTTTCTATGACAAAGGGTGTCCAAAAGTGAAAGTAAAGCAAACCTGTTCAGAAGGAAACTAGGCAATGATTGCATTATTAGGAAGATGAAGTCGTTTTGGAAAATAATAAAGGAATACCAGAACAAATTTCTAAATCCTCTCTACTATTACAGCTGAGAAATAAAACACAGTTATATTGTCTCAATAAATTTATATTATGCAAATAAAATAAAAACCCTCTATAGAGTTGTTGCTTGAAAAACAAGTCTTTTTCCATTCTGTGCACAGCAGCTTTTAAACCAGCGGAATATTTATAAATTATATTTTCCTCCTGGAACAACCAATTTTTAAAAAGCAAAACAAAATATCCAGTTCTTCTCCTGAAACTTTCCTTCACATAAATAATCCTATTAAGCAGTAAAACTCTCCATAATGAAAAACTCACATGACTGGGCATTTCCCCATTGTGGAATCATCCTTTCTTTTCCACCTTTCTAAAACTAACATTTTGTTCAGGGGCTATATGTTTAAATAATATTTCTTCTTCTTATGCTGTTTGTTTTTTTGGATATAGATCCTCTGATGCTTAGAGCAGGGACTGATGACTCAAAACTGGAGTCTCACTTTCAGCATTAGAGGGGCTCCTGATGCCATCTCACATTGTCAGGAAATTGAAGGTGCTAGTGCTAAGCATGTCTCAGAAGTGGGTATTTACAGGTATGATAACATGGAGCAGTTGGTCTCCTTTTGTATTTTTATTTACTAAGATTTTGATGAAAGTTATCCCTGTACTACCATACACTTGTAACTCTACTGTTACTACTTACAATTATCCTAAAGAATTTTTAAATGCTGAAGTTAAAAATTGAGACTTTTCTTAGGCAGTCTCCAATTCAATAAAGGCATCTTTAACTTAAGAAGAGACTCTCACCAATTACAATCATAGTCTCATGAGTGCATAGTTATTCTTATCAGTAAACACTCAGAATGTTTGTTATTTTAACAAGAACAGCTCAAATAACTCAAGCATTTGAGACATATAATAAATGTCAGTGTATCTCCAAGTGACTATGAGTACATATTTTATTATGATGATGAACATCTTACTTTCCAGCAATATGTGGATATACACACAATTATCTTTATACAGAGTTTACTGGGATTCAACAAGACATTGAGTGCAACAAAGAAAAAAATGCAAGTATTAAGGAAATACTTGTTGTGAGTTATTATGCTTGTTTTACATGGCATAACTCAATAATGAATCACTACAGAATTCTGATCACATCTATTTACCATATTCATATACACTCATCAAATTATATTTCAATTTCATCTAATTAAAATGTTTCACATTATTATGCTTTTTAAAAATGGTGTCAAGATGAAAAATACCAATCAGTAATGTCAAATCTAGTCCCAAGACCACAGTGTTATTTCCAAGTATTTTTCTGAACTGCTTCTGTAGAGCTCCAGTAATTTTTTCTTTCATACCCCCACAAAAAAAATATATATATAAAGAAAGAAAGAAAATCAAACACAAATGGGAAAGTCACTGTACTAACATTTTAAGGGTGTAATCCTTAGCAGCCTTCAGAGCAGATTCAGTAATGTTAGAATGTTAGAAGCACTAAGTAAGTGCTAGTGTCATAAAAGGAACTGCATGCACAGAGAAAACCAGGGAAAAACCATGTACCATGTAATATCAAGAAATAAGTTAAGAAGATGGCAAGCTGCTGGATGACAGTAATGCTGTGGCAACTCTGGAAATAACTTGAGACTTAAAAATTTCTTGAGAATACACTATGAAAGCAAATCAGAGATAAAAGCTCTGTGGATTTCTCACCTACAATTGCAGGCATTCCATGTGGTTAAAACAAAACCACATTCTTTATATGAAAAATACTGTCTGCACCCAGTCTTCATCAAATTGATGTGCAGTGTGATGGGCTGAGGCACACTTACAGGTAAAGACTGTGGGTAGCCACTACCTACCCAAAAGACCAAAACGGACTAATGAGTTGTAGTGCATTACATTTGCAAAACCCACTATGTAAGTTGTGATGGTAAATAAAAGTCTTCCTGCTCCCTTAGGAAAAGGTCATGGTGATCAGCAATGACAGCTAAGCCAAGGGTACTCAGAGTAAAAAGAGAAAATGTTAAAAAACAGTTGCCATAATCATATTCAGATAAGGAAAGTTTATTGTCAGAGAAGTGAAATGAATCAGAAGTTACTCTACATATTTTTTTAAAAAAAGGACTATGGACATATTGGAAAAACACACAAAAATTAAATAAATTCAGTGTTTGTTTTCATATTTAGAATAAATGCAACCATTTCTATAATGAAGAGGTATTTATTCCACTTCACAGTGTCTTTACTTGAAAAAAACAATAGCTCTCTACAGGCAGAGCTATTGCTTAGAGAGTCAATGTGAGATGGGAAGGGGATTTGACAGTTACCTAGTGAGGTCCTTACTAAGGAACAGAGCAAACTGAATGCCCATAATAGCTCCTTGCCATCCTTTTAAAGTGTGATTTTACTGTGGAAACATCTGAAAAAACCTTCACAGTGACAGATCATTGACAATAATACTTAATTAACTCCTTGCTGTGATCCTGCAGCCCGAGAAGTAGAAAGTGATATAGAGAAACACCAGCAATAAGAGGAAATTTTATTTTCTAGCCATTGTCATTTTGAAAAGAACACTCCTTCTTGCAGAGCTTGAATCAGCCTCATCCTTCCAGTTGTGCTTATCCACCAAGAAGCAGGCTGCAAGGTCATGTAACAATATGTGCGATTCCCTCTAGGAAGGTAGAGCTGTTTGCATTGAAATTAGACCATTCATTTCATAACACACAGCTTTTGAAGTATAAGAGAATCTAATAGATTCAGACAGCACTGGTGGGTATTCCAGATTGCACTCCACCACCATTGCATTGCTGTCCCCAAAGGAAGAGCGGCCGCAGACTCCGCATGTTACGCGGCTCTTCTAGAGGCTCTCAGACATGAGTGAGCTTCAGCGGGAGAAGTGTGAAATCACAGCCAAGCCAGTGCTTCCTGGTTTGCAGATGGTGAGCTGCCAGAAAGGATCAGCCCAGGCTTTAATTGCGAGGCTGATGAGCAAGGCAGGCAAGATGGGAAGGTACGTGCTATGGTGTGGGCAGATCATTACATAACAGTGAGGCTGGTGCACATGTGGTCCCGAATGAATCAACCCGCGCTAAAATACTGGCACCATCCATGTTTTTCCACACTCCAGAAACAGAGAGATAAAGTACCCCAATTGTTTGCCCTCCATGCTGGCTGCTGAAGGTTCCGTTCACTGAGATAAGCCGAGGGCTGGGGAGCCTCTTGGCTGAAGAAACAACAATCTGTTTCATTTCCTTCAGGATGGGCAGATCAGGGATGAACGTGGGGACACTGAGAGCCGCGAACATCATCTGCAGAGCGGACAAAAGGCAGTGGCTGGCTCTGGCCTGTGTGCAATCTGCTGCACATCCACAGGGCCAAACTGCTTCATACTGGCACAGCCTCTCTGAGAGAAGGCAAATTTCAAGTCTGATCATGAATCTGACAAGAATATTACAGAAAACTTAAAAGCAACCTCCTTTTTTTCATTTATCCCAGGGAGATGTGGTTAGTCAGGTGCACACACACATACACTCATATAGTCATGCTCGTGTATATTTAGTACTCCTGCACTAGACATGCATCTACATACCCACATAAAGGAACATAGGGTAGGGGTTTTTTAGGCATAGATTTTACCCTAAGGCAAGGCAATGTCCTCTGGCACTTTAAGAAAGTTTCAAAGAAGCACTCACAACTTGTAAAGCTGTGTAAATCTAATCACTGTCTTACTGTTTGCATAGGCAGTAGTGACAAAGTTGTGCTTATATGTGTACATCCCTGGAGCAAGGAGGTATCCAAGCCTCTTTCTTTAATGATGAAAGAATTAAGGGAATGTGATACCAATTGCCTGTCATTGAAACAGGCAGAAAGGAAGTCGATAATCACCAAGAAGTACAAAATCCATACTTGACTGAAGGAGTGTCCAAAAATGTGTGAGGTGTCATGAACTTGATGTTTGTGTTGTAAAAATCAACTTCACAGCCTCAGTGCTGGGAAATCAAGGTTTTCATCATCTAAAAAGATGCCAACATGAGAAACAAAACGTTTGTGCAAGTGGCTGCAGGCACCAGGTATCTTGCTGTCTCTTTGGGGTTTCTATATGAGTTTATATTTCTCTACGGGTTATGTGACATGGGGTTTATATTTCTAAAATGCAGGAGGATGAATATAATGCACTACTATTTATAACTATCACTAATTAAAGTGATTGGTTTTATATCCCAGCCTCAGAAGAAAACACACCTAAAAAAATCCATAAAATCAGTCACCTAGATGATGCAAATATTTTGTACCACAACACATTACTTGAAAAACAGCAGAGGAAGTGAAATACTCAAATCTGTGCAACATAAAGGAGATTATCTCTGAATAGAATAAATTTCATACATTTCCAAAAAAGAATTTGTCTCTCTCTAAGAAGACTGGAAGCTTATAATATCTAAATAGAGTACATATTTATTTAAGGATATTGACCTACGCATATTAGGGCTGGGTAATCTTAACCAATAACACTTTTTAAAACATGATCCTCTGTTATAATTGTTGCCTTTTTTTTCAGTGTATAAAAAGAAGAAGATGACCATTTCTGGAAAGGACTGTTGTCCAAGAATGCAGCAACATACTCTTGTAATCTGTAGACATGCATTTTTCTGTTACATGGTCTACAAATTCCACCTGAGCCCCAGTAACAGAATGTTACTTGAACCAAGTAAATTGAAAAGTAATAGAAATATTAGAATACATCTTTTTCTTCATTGCCTTCTAGGAACTTGGATAGAGGACAGGTCATCATTATCTCCATGCTTAAAGAAGCTCCTGGGAGCTTCATTCAGAATTCCACCTCCTTTTTTTTTTCCCCTTACCATATTATTATGGGATTTGAGGTAAACCATGGAATCTCACTGCCATAGATTTATCACTGTCATACATTGCAATAGGTTTTTGTACCTGAATCTGGAGAGCACCTCAAAGCCTATGTAATATTAGAAAAAAAAAAATATTTAAAGATCCTTGCAACAAAAGGACTTGTCCTGCACTAGTATTTGTGTCTCTCAGATATATTTTATGATTGCCAATTTGATTTAGCCCTTTCACGCCTTTTTAACAAGGAATAAAAATAACTTTGGAAGCAAACTCTGGGAATTTGTTAACTGAAAAACTAGAACCCCCTAAAAAAAAAAAATCTATTAATTGTTTCTAAAACAGATTAACTATAGAGGCTTCATCTAAAAGTTTTAACTGTATCCAGACACATCTATAACAGGCAGCTGCTTTTCTTTTTGCAGCTAATGCAAAAAATTCACAAGGACAGTAAGCCTCACAGAGAGAGATGATTTTATACTTTACACACTGCATGCTAAATCTTGAAGAGAACCTCCTCCCCAACAGGGATACCAACACCAATCATCAAAACATGCCCGTTTGTACAGGCTTGTAGACTTAACACACTAAGCTTGGTGACTGCTGGCTAAAGCTCTCAGCAAGTAGTCACAGTCTCCAGAGAAGAGGTCACAAAATACAGAATGAAGATTTTTCTGCTACATTTCAGTTAATTCATGGGGAAAAGAGGTTGAATCCATACAAAATAGTAATAGCAACAGGGACGTGTTTATGACTGCAGCTGAAGTGCAGGCTGTAAAAGCAGCCATTCAAAATGATTCAATCCAAATTGTCCTTACTTTTCCCCAGATTTAGGAATAACCCTTTATTAGATGAAGCAGAAAAGGAATGATAGAATGAAAATGACAGCACTGAAATGAAAAACTGTCAGTCAGTAGTCTACATCAATCAAAAGGACAGCTCAATCAGAGATTTAGCAGATGAGACTATGATTTTTTTTGTCCTCATTTTTCCCCTTCAATTCTTTTCCACGGTGTATCATTGCAAATAACTGTGATTCATAATTAGCTTTTGATTACATTAACAGAAAGGATAATTAAAATATCAGGATCCATCCCTCTATAAAGAGTTCTTCAAATTATGCTGTGACATTCTCTGGCTATACAGAATTTTTTTCATTGGCTTCTCAGTGTCAGTCAGTGTTTGCTTATTGCCACAGTTCTAGCTGTGAAGAAATCATCTGCTTTTTGGAAAGAAAGATTTCAGCAGAGTATGCAGAGTCTTATAGTGGAGGGCCTATGTCTAAACCTGCCTACACACTACATTTAGAGTGTGTGTTATTCTCAGAGGTGTAGAAAATGTTGAGTTACCAAGAGATATGCCTGTGAGCAGGTGAGCAAACACCATTTCACACCACTCCCACTTGATCCACCATGCACGAGTCCCCACTAACACAGTGATAAAACAGTTACAGCACCAAGTGTGAGCAAAACTTGGTGTACATAGCACTAGTGAAAAGCATGGTGGGAAAACTGCCACCTCCACCTGTCATCCTCTCACTTTCTTGCCCTCCTCTTTAAGTTGGTATTTAGCCAACACATGGGGCACTTTTAAGAAATTCTGGTGCCCACCTCAGAACAGTTTGTGATGGGGTGGAGACCTGCCCTAGCTGGCAGATCTGGGTGCTGGCAGCAGGGTCTATCACCAACAACCACAGGTGGTGACAAAGGGTGAGTGTCCAGCCAGGGTGTCCAGACAACACCAGGAATAGACAGGGCCAGAGACTGGGCTAGAAACAAGACTACAACACAGGCCTAAGATCTACCCAGCACTACTGTAGCATCACTGGGCAAGGTACCAACAGCCCCAGGCTGAGCTGGGCCATGGGGAGGTGAGCAGGGGGCAAAAAAACTGTCCTTCTTCCTATCTGTGCAGCACAAGCTTAGAAGTGAGTGCCACAGCAGCATCCCCTAAAGCCCAGCCTATGAGACAGATCCTTTAGAAAACTACTGGGCTGTCTCCTGGCCCCTTCTTTTCACAGTTTAAATAGTCCAGATCAGGGATGCAAATCTGGAGATAATATCTCCCCTTCTGGCCCAATATGAATCATCTTCCCAAAACTAAAACTGGCCTTACTCCTTGTTATCTCCATGCAGAGCATCATTAATATTCACATCTGATCATAGTCCCAAGAACATAGCTACAGAATCTAAACCAGTGAACAGAAGCTGAGCTGTAGGGACAAGCACCACTGAAAGATCAAGGTGTAACTATTTAAAAGAGGACAATAGTTTTACTTTAATTGAACTATTTTACTTCTTGCAAAATTGCTTTACTGTCAAATCATGACTTTCCTGTCACTGAACTATTTATTTTGCACTTAACAATAAATAAGGTTTAGCTTACACAAGCATTAGGAGGAGTTATTCCTATATATCAAGGGGAAAACAGACTTCATAGGATGGATTTACACGCTTTATTTAGCATTAGCATACATTAGGACCACTGAGAAAAACTATGCATACAATGAATTAACCTGAGAACAGATCCTTATTTTATTACTATTTATGTATCAGCCCATTAAATTACTGGCAGGGATTTTATTTATTACATATTCAGCACCATTATGAAAACAACCAGGACAATGGATGAGCATTTTCAGTGTTACAAGTGTGACAGATGGTATTTAAAGGTAAAATTAATAAAGTAAAAAGCACCATTTCTGGTTCAGGAAAGATATGATCTCCAGTGTTCTTGCATTCAGCAAGTTCCACGTCTGGAAACTCAGATGAACTTAAGGGAAGTATTTTAATATATATATCTATCCTCCCTTACCCAATCACCTTGCCTAGATGGGTCTTCAGTCCAATTCAGTGCAATCACTAAGATTAATTTGCTCTTTCTTTGAGTACCACCAGCATGTATGAGTACAAGGATCTAGCTTACAGATTAACTTTAAATTGCATATTCCTGGGTTATATGTGTTATTTAGCCACCTCCAGCTGACCACTTACACCACTGCAGGTCCAGTTATATCAGTGGGTCTGTATTTGAAAGGAGCTGGGGAGAGAATGGGACCAAGAGGATGTTATG
Source organism: Ceyx cyanopectus (assembly GCA_013401355.1). NCBI lineage: Eukaryota > Metazoa > Chordata > Aves > Coraciiformes > Alcedinidae > Ceyx > Ceyx cyanopectus. The sequence goes on along the minus strand of VYZU01016568.1, from coordinate 14,018 downwards.
GGAAGAATATATTTTTTTTTTTTCATCACACTATGTCTCCTCTGAGTGCTTAGACGATCATTTCACTTCCCTCTACACACTTAACAATAAATAGCTCAAAGCATCATAGCGATGTGCTGGGTAAATGCTGCAAGTTATGAGGCAAATTTACTGCCTCATAAACTCACAGCCAAGTAAAGCTGTCATTTGCAAGAACAATTAAGTCATCATTCTGTTCCATGGAGGGTATAGGGTATTCCTAAAACCTGTAAATTCACAGCAAAAGAAAACTGGTCATATGCTCAGAATGAATACTAAGGTTTTATTAACAGTGAAATCACTCACAAGCTTCAAGCCTGCATAGATCTTCTTTGTTTCCCAGCATTTGCAATCTAGCCACTGCTCCTTTCCATGTATACTGCTAAAAAGCAGAAGAAATACAAGAGTAGCCTGTGATGTTTTTTTGTTGTCTGGGCCTAAAGTATACTCTTGAAGTCATACTACTAAGATGTTGCTGAAAAGAGAGAAAAAAAGGATCAAAGACTAAGACTGTTATCTCTGAGCCATCCTGACATCTGGGGCTACTATAGAAATTGCTAGTGTGGCTTGAAGATGGTCCAAATGGAGAAAAGATATTATAAAATGTTCCTGCTGCATAACATATTTTTCCTACTCACTCATATAAACCTACATTAGTATCTTTAATCTTCAGGGAGCTTCAAGCTGCAACTTCACAAAGAATGCTTCCTGAAACACGATAATAATTCACAGATTTCTGTGCATACTGTAGGTGCCAGAGGTATGGAAGTGTCACCTCCTGATTATGTAGTTTCCATGGAAGGAAACATCCACAAACAGTGTGCATATGCTGCATCATAACAGAACAATTCATCATTTCCCTGGAAATCTGAGTCCTATATGATCTTCACGTTTGGTGGCAAAAAACATATGTGCATCTCTTGCATGAAAAACATACACGTGCACTGAAGCTATCTTGCTATAAATTAGGTGAGAGAAATACATTTAGAAAAAAAAATAAAGAACGAGGCTGAATTTGGTCATTGAATTGGAAAAGCCCTAGTTGATAATCTAAGCAATGCTGGTTCTCTTATTTTCTCTTGGAACAGGAACACAAGTGTGAACTCCCTCGCTGTCCTCGCTGTCACAGAGCTGACCCACATTTCATGTTTAATTACAAGTGATCTAACTGGACTTCAAGGCAAGGAAAATCAGACTAAATCTGCAGAAACAGCTCGTATCCGAATGCTTTACAGAACATTAACACCACTTTAAGCCACTTAGTTTGTGAATTTGAGTGCAAACTCAAGCACACAGGCACAACCTGCCTCCCAAGGGCAGGGTGGATAAAAATTCCCTTCAGTGTCTCTGCAGAGGTGAGTTAGTGTGTGAAGCTGCATGATGTCTCCAGCCTCTGTGAGCCAGTCCACACAGCACCTGGATCCTGCTGCTGCTTCCAGCTTGGCTAGTCCTGGCAGCCAAACCAGAGGTAACAACACTGGAAAATTCAGGGAGAAAAAGCAGGTGTAGCTAAACATCATGAAACCATAGCTTCTGCCTGTGAAAAAGTATAATAAACCCCCAAACATACATAGCAGAAATGTAAATTAACATGGAAAATTCCTCTCTAAAATCCTATAGGAAGCGACACAAGATTCATATTACACTAGATATCAGAATATACAGTATGTTTTAAACTCCCATTAATGTCAGGGGAGCCATATAAATGTACTAAAAGCCAGAATAAGCCTCTTTAAATTATTAATTGCAGTTACCTAATAATAACTCGGTGAATAAGAAGAAAAATGGTAAAAATGTGCTATTAAAAACATATTAAAACAATAAAACATGTCAAATGCACTGTACTTCACCAAGCAGTTTTCTGTATAATTTATATTTTTGTAACAAGTATCTTTAAGTAAAATTGCGCTTTTTGCCCAATTTAGTATTTATTATATTAATTTCCAGAAAGTTTATGTCTTTTGCTGAATGCTCCATTCTGAGCACCACGTTGATTCTCACAGTGGCAGTAAAGTGGCCACAAATATTAGTTGTAGCTATTGTTGACTCTTCTGAGTTTGAAGACCACAAAGCTCATAGGTCTGTAAATCAGCTGAAGCACTGGAAACTCTTGTTACACAGGGGACAACCCATGGTGGCAACTGGATGCTGCAGCTTTTTTAATCCTGGTGGATTTAGAATGCACAAAGCACGTTGCTATCTTGACTGACTGTGGTTAAAAGGTTGTGTGCAACTGTACAGCAATAAATGACTTCATCTGATATCAGGGTATGAAATAAATGCCTAAGAGAAGGTCATGCAAGCTCTGCTATTTGTTCATGTACTTGAAAAGATCCTTCTTTTTTGTTGTTGTTTTTTTGATATTTTTTTTTCATGCACTGTTTTAAGGCCATAACTTGCAGGTCTTTTATAAAATAGAAGTATTTCAAGGCTTCTTCAGATCATACTAAAAGCTGCTCTATGAAACACTGTTAGAATGTTGTGCAAACACAAAAGCAGATAAAGAAATTGTCTTTAAACATAATCTATAAAATATGGCAGTGTAATCCACAGGACTAGAGATTACTGGCTATCTTTTAAAATATTTTTCTATGAGAATTTCACTTCTGTGCAGCTAAATTCCCACTAATTATTATGCAGTTAAAAAGTGAACAAATTGTTAATGTTGTTGCATTCTGGGCTTTGCTCTGAAATAAATGACACTATGTGTCTTGTTATGCCATTAAAACGACTCCAAGTGGAAAGGAAATTCTTCAAACTTATCTAACAAATACTCTCCACTGCTAAGATGTTTTCTCTTTGTATATAGAGTTTTTTGTTGTTGTTTTTTTTTACATTCCTTATCTTACTATACTCTTAAATGTGTCATGGTTATTCTAAATGCTCTATTCAAAGAAGATGTCTGTCCTTGGTGTTTTATAAATGCAAAATTCTATAGAGAGTAAAGAACTTTTAAAAAGCAATTTCTGGGGGGGTGCAACAGCTTGATTTCAGATAAAGAAGAAAACAACAACAAAACAGCATACACTATTTGCCCAGTGTTCATCAACTACTGAATCACAGAATATCTATGGTTGGAAAAGACCTTTAAGATCATCAAGATAAACCATTAACTAACTCTAGCAGGACCACTACTATATCACGCTGTTGAGTACATTTTGTGTACATCTAAATGGCTTTTAAATATATCCAGGGATGGTGATTCAACCATCTTTCTGGGCTGTCTGTTTGTCTTTGATAACCCTTTCGTTATAGAAGGTTTTCCTAATGTCCAACCTAAACCTCCCTTGGCAAAACTTGATGCAATTTCCTCATGTCCTATGAGTTGTGACTTGTGAGAACTCTAGTCCAACCCCCCTGCCAGAGCAGGATCACCTAGACCAAGTGAGTCTCCCCTCAACCTCCTTTTCTTCAGACTAAACAACCCCAGCCCCTCAACTGCTCCTCATAAGAGTTACTCTCAAGACCCTTCACCTACTCTGGACCCACAGCAGCACCTTGATGTCTTTCTTATACTGCAGACCCCAAAACTGAGCACAGTACTCAAGGTGCAGACTCACCAGTGCTGAGTACAGTGGAACAATCACTTCTCTAGTCCCACTGTCCACACTATTCCTAATGCAGGCCAGGATGCTGTTGGCATTCTTGGCCACCTGGGCACACTGCTGGCTCATGTTCAGGTGGCTGTCAATCAACACTGCCAGGACCCTTTCTTTTGAGCACCTGTCCAGCCACTCAGCCCCAAGCCTGTAGCATTCTATGGGATTGTTGTGGCCCAAGTACAGGACCTGGCACTTGGCCTTGTTGAAGCCTGTAGGATTGGCCTCAGCCCATTTATCCAGCCTGTCCAGGTCACTCTGAAGAGTCTTCCTAACCTCAAGCAGATCAACACTCACATCTAACTTGATGTCATTTCCAAACTTACTGAGGGTGCTCTCAATCTCCATATCTAGGTAGTGGATAAGATATTAAACAAGATTGGTAACAGCGGTGAGCTTTGGGGGACACCAGTTGTGACCGGCCACTAACTGGTTTTAACCCCATTCACTACCACTCTCTGGACACCACCATCCAGTGTTTGATCCAGCAGAGCATGTGCCCATCCAGGCCTGGGGCAGACAGGTTTTTTCATGAGGATGCTTGGGGGAACAGTATCAAAGGCCTTACTGAAGTCCAGGTAAAGAACATCCACAGCCCTGCCCTCATCCACTGAGTCACCTTGTCATGGAAGGAGATGAGGTTTATTAAGCAGGACTTACCCTTCACAAATCCTTGCTGACTGGAGCTAATAACCTGGTTGTCTTGTAAATGGCATGTGATGGTAGCTGTATCAGTTTTCTCACTGTAATATAGCCACTGGTTCCTCCTGCTTGTGGCCCATGGTGCATTGGATGGATGCACTTCACCTGGCCTAATGGTCCTGATGCATTGGAGGGAGGAGCCCCAACTCTCTCTCACAATCCCGGAGACCCCTTCACCTTTCCAGTTATTCTCTCTGCTCTGAGCCCAGGCCGAGCAGATCATCCACTGCTTACTCCGCACATAGGGGTGTCTCTGCTCCCCCTGCTCCGAGGGAGGGGCTCAGTCTCTCCCTGCAGCCGACACCTGCCCGGCCGCAGCTTTGCGCGGGAGCTCCAGCCGGTTCCCCACCTTCCTCCTGGCTGCGGCTCGCTGCTGTCTGGGGGAGCGAGCACCACGAGTAAAGTTCGCCTCCCCTTCTCCTCTAAAACCAGTTTCCCCCAGCTGAACTCGCCTCTGCTACTGGAGGAGTTCCCGGTGCCCGACCCGCTTCTTCCCTACTTGAACCGCCGCCACAGGCCCAGAGGCCGCGCCCCGCTCCCTGTGCCCGCTCCCTGTGCCCGCTCCCTGTGCCCGCTCCCTGTGCCCGCTCCCTGTGCCCGCTCCGGCTGTGTGCACTGGGGCTGCGCTCCTGAGCCAGCGCTGCCCCGCCAAGGGGCTCCCCGGGGGCTGCCCCTCTCCACTCGTTTGCTCGGCGCTTCTGCTCTGTCGGGGGTGGTCTCGAGGAGACCTCAGCAGCCCGCCCGGCAGCTGCCAGCCCCGGCACAACCCAGCCGCTCTCCCGGCTCTGCCCGGCTCCGGAAAGCCCCCGAAACAGCCCCGCGCCAGCCCTTGGCGCCTCCATTCCCTTCCCCAGCGCGGACTGACTTGCGCTAGAGCTGATCCTCGGTGAGTGAATAAATGAATAAAAAATAAATACATAAATGACGTATGAATAAATGTATGTCAAGGTATATTAGTGGTAAAAAAATAGCACTTTGACTAAGAGATGGCACTTTGAATATTCCTAATGGAATTATATCATGTCTTAGCCATTATTGTGATGGCATTTTATCCCCTTGTTTCTTAAAAAAAAAAACCCAATACTTATCACCTTCAAAATATTAGTAGCACTAGAGCACGTATGTGAGTTTAGTAATTACTAATTAGTAACTAAGTGAAATTTCATTACTTTTTGGCTGGACCTAACATTTGTTATCAAATATTCTAGGAAAAAAGGCAATAAAAAAAATTCACAGAAATTTCACATTTTAAACTCAAGCAAATAAAAACTTGTTTTCAGTTTTCATAGCTTTCAGATGTATACTTTTCAAGGTATATGTACCCTATAGTTAGATTTAGGTCACATGCTTCTTTACTTGCAGGAGAAAATATCTCATTAGTATTTTTTTTCCTTATGACTGTGCTGCTCTGCCTTTCCAGTTATACTAGCTAAACTCATTAACATGCAATAAAAAAAAATTATTAAAAATACAAAAGTAAAGTTAGTTTGTAATTTCGTAGTATGCTAATCCAAAATACATTGTTTAATATAGTATTTGTAATTTATTTGAAGTGAACCTTCAACCGATCCATTTTGCTGTTCTTGATTTGGGATACACATATAATAATGCATTGTATATCTACTATACAGTACCCATAATTTTATAATGATTGTATTTTACAGTTATTTTACTTGCATATATAAATCAGAGTAAAATTCACAAATTACTACATTGAAGCCATCAAGACCAAGACTTGTGTTCGCCCCATTATACCTGTCAAGGTTGTATATTATAAATATTGTCAGCGCTGGCGTTTTACTTCTCAGACTTCTGTTTTTCCTTTATTAAATTTATTGGTTGTGTGAGTATTGTACAGCTCTAGGAAGTTCGCTATCGCATGCAGCTTAATGATTCCAGCAACAAATCTAGATAAAGACACATGACAGATGTGGATGGCTGAGTGAATGAGCCATGAGAAATACAAATCAAAATCAAGATTTCTTTTACATTCAAGACAATCACAGTATCAGGAAGAAAAGGACATAAACGACTTAGATGATATATTTTGCTTGTCGAAAACAAAACCAGTAAATTCCTCAAGGCACATATGTTATGTTTGGGGAATACTCTGGATGGGTTACTACTCTTTAACCGAGAAGTGGCATAAATCTTTTTTTGGGGAAAAAAAGGAGGTATTTAATTTTTATTTATTTATTTGTGGCTGGGGAGAGGGAATGTGTTTGAGTGTTTTGTTGTTTGGGTTGTTTTTTTTATGTTACCAGCACCAAAGGATGATTTGAATGCTGAAATGCTTGGCCAGAACATTGGGTCACAATTCCTGTTAAATCACAAAAACAGTGTGAGTAACTAGTACAAAGCCTCAAACATACACCCACAGCTGAAGATGACTAAACACTCTAAAGCTGGACAGTGACAGAAAATCTAGCAAAGGCATAGACCAGTAAGTGTCAATGAGTCTACCTGTCCTTATTGACAAGTTCAGGATTCATCAGTCTACAACCCAAAGCTGCATCTCTTTGGATTGACTCCTGGCTGTGCCAGCTGCACTGTGCCCTATGCTTCTTTCAAACAGATGCCACACATGTAATATCACTACAGATAGATGTGGCACACTGAAATGTCTACCTTGGATTTTACCAGCCCAGCATTCAACCTGTGTTATAAAAACCCCAGCTGTGTTCACATGAATGACCTTAATCCACTCTTAAGAGCATGAAGGTGCATCAGAAGGCACATGCCTACAAGTTAACACGTTGAATTCGATTAATACACGTTGAATTCAATTACTACACCCTCTAAGAATATTATAACAAACAAGATTAGAACTCCAGCACACTACTCAATGAGAAGAGCCTCCTGACTGTACTTTGTGCATCTGAAAGGTAAATAGCTGGCTGTTTCACAGGCAGCATGTAATTGTACTCCCAATCTGCCTTTCCCCTATTTCCCTTCTTTCTAGAGCTGGGGCCAGATAGTCAATGAATTAAACTGCAAAACACACTACTCCCTGACCCCGAGGTTAGAACTATCATAAGCACTGACTGGAAATGGCTGCAAATAGCACTTGTCATGCCCTCACTTTCCATTGGAAATCGAGTAATGACACAGGCAGCGAGTGGAAGCCCTTGCAAAGGTCATGGATTTACACTGGCTGAATCAATTTCTTACAACTGCATTGCAGAAGCAGTGGAGGAATTTTCTCCTAAGACTCTATTCCTTTTAGCATATTTTGTATGCATTTGTTTTCTCATTAAAAAAAACCAAAACAAAACAGAAACAACAGAAAGGATCTCAGATGGCAATTTGTGTCTTTGGGAAGTTGTAAATCCAAGGTACCTTTCTTGGGTTTCTACCACCCAATATATACAATTCAATGTTAGACCAAACCTCCAGTGAAAGCAGAAGTAACTGCTTCAGTTCTAAAAGACTGAGCTCAGAGCAAGAAGCAGTATCAGCAAAATAATTTAATATCTAAGGGAAATTGTGACTATGAAGCAAGTAGGGATCCTCACTCAGTATTGGAAGACTCCAACTGTAACTCAGTATTGGCCTCCACAACCATTCCAAATATGCAAATGGAACCCCTTCAGATGAGAGGACAACTTTGTTGTGTCTCTAAACATCTTCTCATTCCACTGAAATTTGGAGGAGAGCCAAGAGCTTGATTCGTGTGGGTTCCAGTTAACTTGAATCTGCCTCTGGCTTGTACTGTTCAAATATTTGGATGAATAAAATTCATGACTTGAATCCACTATCAATTAAATTAAAATGTAGATATAGATACAGGAAAGTAAGAGAGCAACACACAGAGGATAACAATATTTATATCTGTATTACCACCATGAAAAAAACCTCAAATAATATAATTGTTAGTGTTAACAGAAATGATCTTTCTCTCAGAAATTCAGCTTTTCTATATATAGTAACACAATGTGCTTTCTGTGCTAGAGTTTGAGAGATTCATCAGTCTTTTAGGGTATCAGAATGAAATGATTAATGGCAAGAGTAATCATCAAGGTAAAGTTTAAAATATGATAACTTAAAAGCAAAAATGGTATCTTTTTTAACTGGAATTACCCATGACAACAGTGATTTTTGAAAACTCATGGAAAACACATCTTGTTCCCATTTTACTTCAGAATATGGTGACTAATTGAAAACCATTCCACAAGAAAGACTCCACTGTGTTTTCAAAAGCTTTTTTTTTTTTTTTTTCCCTCTTATCCAGGGTTCTTCTCCAATCAAAAGGCTCCACAGAAAAGGACCTTTCCTATTAAGGATTGTACTTAAGAAATCATTTAACTTTCACAGAATTTAATGGCATATAAGCATGTGTTAAAGTGCTTTTCTGAACTACAGCCAAAATTTGAAAGCAAAGCTGTGGAGTTTCTGTTCTGCAGAAACTGCATGTGTTCAGGTCTCAGTTTCACAGTCTTATTATCTTCATTTACCTGGGAAAGCAGAATTTCAGAATTCCTCTGCTGACTTAGTACCTGGATGGGCAGAATTTCTGAGTAGCTGTTTTAAAGATATTGAGGAAGTTAAGAACACAAAACAGTGGCCAGCAGTGTTTCCTCTGACTGTGAAGAATCATAAAATCATAGAATTGTTAAGGAAGGAACCTTAAAGATCACCCAGTTCCATCCCCCTGCCAATGGCAGGGACACCTTCCCCTAGATCAGGTTGCTCAGAACATTATTGAGCTATTCCTGAAAATATTGAGAGAAGCTTTGCCTTTTTTGGGGGGACTGTGATTTTCTCAGCTGTTTCTTCTCTATCCCCACAGCTCTGCTGCTGATGTCCCTCCTGGCTCCTGTACAGGTGTGATGGGAAGCACAGGTATACTTTTCACAAGCTGATTGTGAGTGGGACTCCTTTAATGCACTAAGGTGTCGTCCAGTTCTCTTACTTGTGATCTTACTCTAACTTGTATGCACCTCAGTGCACGTAAGGGATTGGGACAGAATCTCAAAATGTTTATCTCAGACACTCCTCTATGCCATTTAATTGGTCTTAGGACAGGAATAACAGGAATTAGTAACCTTGAACTCTGGTCTATTTTTTGACATTGATTTTCTATATCTTTCAATGTTAAAAGGTGTAATTTTCTTTATTTTTTTTTCTTTTTAATTTCATTGAGAAATTTTATCTGTACTATAAAATACATGAGTCACAAATCTGGTTCACTAAGGCAAATTCCATGTTAACACAGCCACACCATCTGAAAGCACTTAATATCTACCATGTCTTATTTAGATGATAACAGACAGAGGAGCATAAGAAGACAATATTCTGATACAAGATTGATATATGACTATCTTTATTTTCTACCCTACTGTCAGGTTTCTTTAAACCATTAGAGGAAATTAGTGTTTTAGAGTTTTAACTATTTAAGGAATGATACAGGTGACCAGCATCTCAGATGGTCATCCACTTGGATGAAGCTTTAACTAATGCAATACCTGGAGTAAGTTAGAATATTGACTACTGATCTAATCAACTCTTCTTCCTCTGCTATGTTTTTTTT
>VYZU01016567.1:915-14215 GCA_013401355.1 Ceyx cyanopectus | reverse complement strand
GCATTAATTCTCTTATCTTTGCTATCTTAAGTGGCAGTAGGATACTCTTTATCCTATATAACTATAGCCCTTTTCCTAGCATCAGTCTATCTTCTGAGTTTGAAATTATTATAGAAAAATGTTTGGCAGTAACAGACTGATGTTGTCTGTAATAATTATAAAATTAATAGACAGTCTACTAATGTTGAGTAAAATAGAAGAGACTGTGAAATAATCTACTTGTATATCAGCAGATAGTTACTACTCTTTGAAAGTTATGGCTGTCCATTTAACTATGTGTCCTTTCACTAACTGACTTCATTAACCATTTAATCCTCAACTGCTATGCTTTTGATAGGACTTTAGATCATAGTCACATATAACCTCACTGAGATTAGGGTTTTGGTAGTATTCTTCCTTTAAAATATGAGGGAACTGGTTCCCACTTAGGGCAAATAAGCACTTGTTCCTCTGTTCCTGGGGGAAAATATTCTTTAAATATTTTCAGAAACTGCTGGGTTTAAACTACAAAAAGGGCGCAGCAACGCCTCACTGAATATCACTTTTATCCAGGAATTCTTAACCTTCCTATCCCCACTAGTAACAGTTCTTAAATTATTTCTGCCCATGCACCTTTTGCCCCAGCTTCACCCTAGCTGACTATCTAGACTCCAAAAGAACTTAAGAGATAGAAACATCTCATAACCCTTCCAAACATGTACATGTTCTCCAGCCTTTGCTCCTTTGCCTGAATCATAGCCAAATAGAAAACTAAATCATGTCCAGAGATATTAGTAGAAAGGGGTTTTACAGATCAGACTCTCAGACTGCTGTAGATCTAAAAAGTAGTGCCAGTATGTAAAAGTATAGTGCCACCATAGCTTATTTATCTGTAACTGAGATTTTTAAAATGGAGATGATAATAGCATAGTTTGTAGGTCAGTTCAAGAAGTTTCAAAGCATATTTGATTGGAGATTAACTGGTTAATGAAAAAAGAACTGAAGTTATCTCTGTATGGTCTTTACTTGTCTGACAAAAATAGCAACAGTCAATTCCAGAAACTTCTTTGATTTAGTAACCAGTTTTTTTTTCTCCTTTAACTGTGTCAGCATATCTGTCTATAAAGTCATTTCTGAAATCTAATCTTGCTGGTCAGATTGGTGCAGGCTTATAGAACATAGCCGACCAGAAATACGAACTTAAGACTGTCCCTATCATACGGAAGCTTTGCAAAGATACTTAAACTGCATCATACAACAGCAACAGTAACTTTAGATTAAATACATCTAAACCAAAGTGCATATGCAAACATGACCTCTGAAGCTTCGTTTCCTATTACCCTCAGTAATATCAATTTTTTAAATGTTTCCATGGGAAGAGTTATTACCAATGACATCACATCTGGAGACACATGGAAGTTTTAATACAGATGAATGTAAGTGGCACAAACACATCTAAAAGTTGACCCAGCTATTGTGAAATTACATTTTATGCTCACAGGGATTACAAGGTCATCTTCACTTAAAAACAAGAGCTGTCAACCTTCAAAAGGACTCTCTAAAATGTCTAATAAAAGTTTTATATTAATTAGTGTTTTGATAATAGAAATCTTAGTATTACAGCAGTACTTAGAAGGCATACTTACAGATGAATGGCTATGCTTAGAGCAGTTCAAATGCAGAACAAAAACATGAAATTAGCACTGAAGAGTTTACAAACACTTAAAAACAGTGCACTGTCTCAAAATGTCCAGAAAATAACATTGGTTCTTTATATCTGCATGCAAGCATATCTATATAAAACAGTTTGTGAACAATACCTTCATCCCCTCATTCCATGTACTAAGCTATTTGTATTCCCTTGTATACCCAGTTTATGCTGCAAATATCATACAGCATACTCTGTAACAACAAGACAATGACTGAACTTTAAAATTTGCATCTAATTTACTCCAACTTTGGATCCAGAAAGTAGTATGCAGTTTGAAATAGAGAAATTATCAGAGAAATAGTCAAAAAGCTGATACTGGCTATCCAAAATATATATCAATGTGTAGTCTGGAAAACTCCTGAGAATTGGGTTTCTGAGGGAATAAATAAATAAATAAATAAACAAACAAACAAACAAATGGAAGGAAGGAAGGAAGGAAAAGAAAGAAAAGAACATTTTCTCTTCTAGATTGGAATATCATAACAGCAGCCTTTCACGTGGTACATTGGAATCCGTATCTGTGAATAAGACCACAGTGGTCTTCAGCAACAAGAGATGAAGTTGACCAACAATTTTCTACCCTTAGAAGATGTTTGATTTGAAATTTGTTTGAATTGTTGCAAGGGGTCTATCCAAAACAAATCTCTACTTTGCATGGCCATCAAAATTACCATAAATTTCATTATCTGCACAGATGTAGATGCTGATCTAATTTGTAGCAGCTGCAGAATACTTAATTAAGCCTTTTCTGGCCATCTATGGCTGCGGGCTTCTGTATCACATCATCATGCACTGCAAGACAGACAAATGCTTGAGTGTCATACAATAAGAAAAGGGGTGCAATCATAATTTTTGCTTTGGGTTGTGCAGTTTTTGGCAAAATATCTGAAAATATCACAATGCCTTAGGCAGTTCCATTTCAGGAAAATACAAAGAATGCACATCCTAAAAAAAAAATAAAATTAAAAAAAAGCTTCTTACTGCCCCCCCTGCAATCTTTCCCAAAATGAAAGGGGATCACCATGAGATTCTCTTTACTCACTTGAGGGCAATCACATGGACAAAAAAATGTGATAGCAGGATGAGAAAAGTGATCCTTACTTAAAGACAACTTTTTCATCTGGGCCTGTTGTGACAGAACAAAGGGTGAGATTTTCAAACTAGAAGAGGGAGATTTAGACTGGAGAGAAGGAAGAAATTTTTGATACTGAGGGTAGCAAGACCCTGGCCCAGGTTGCCCCGATTGGTGATCGATACCCCATTCCTGAAACCATTCCATGTGTGGTTGGCCAGGGCTCTTTGTAACCAGCTTGGTTGCAAATATCCTGACTCAGTGCATGGGGGTTGCACTAGATGGCCTTTAAAGGTCTCTTCCAACCCAACCCATTCTATGATTCTATTTTTGATTTAAAATGCTGAAAAATTATTTCTGGGAGCCTTTCTCAGCAGGAAGTAAAAGGAACTATCCCAGCAGTAACTTCTTAAAAATTACCAGATAACAGTGAAGAGGTTTAAACCTTATCAAGCTGCATAAATTAACAATGAAATACAAAGTTATCTTCCCCTGCATCAGCTCTAGAGGTTGTACAAAATATTGGAAGGCAGATAAAGATTTAGACAGGGTCTTGCATCATTGTTCTTGGTCACTGGCAGGAAACTGCCTGATCCCTTGTGTACATACATTCAAGGAGCCCCACAGCTGCTCTGATTTAGTCTCTGTTTGGACATAGTCCCTTCAGAACAAAGAGTCAACAAAGACCAGCATGTCTTCTTTCAGTGTTCTCTTCTGTATTGCATTTCTAGGGTGAAGGCTGTTTAACAATCTAAGGAGATTTTAATCATGGTTATATTAAACCATACAATAAATTACACTTCCATCAAATGCCTTGCTTTAAAAGTAAGTAAATAAATATTTCTGAGGCATATGAAAGTTCAGAATAATCAGACTGATGAACAGCAGTTTGTGAAAATGACACTACTTCCAAAATTACTCTTCAAATACATTCCTGTACTTAAACACTATTAAGATAGGGAATTGATTCCAAATTTCCACTCTAAGCTCACATTTGATCTATTTTTGTATTTTTGCATAGGAAAATTCACCTAATTCACTTTATGTCAGAGAGATTGAGGGGGGCATACCAGAACTGAAACTAGTTACCAAACTTTTGATATTGAAACTAAAGTTTTGCTTGCCAGCTTCTGACTAGCACTGAAGAACTTTAAAACCCTCAATACATTTCTTCCATTCAAGTCTAGACTCGTATTTTTGGAGTCCCTGAATCCCAACAGGGGCAAGGTTAGTAGGTTAAATTCTTCCTTTAGTTACACTTAAGTAAGATCATTGACTACAAGTGTTGTGCCCCTAAAATACATATGTTTATATATAAATTATATACATTTGGTGGAACATTGTCATAGGATTATGAGGACATTTGAATATCTTACAGGGAGACAGTGGCTGGTGCAGGAGCTTGAGTTACAGCATATTCAAAGATTAATTTTGAGGCAGGAATAGGATCTGTGTGGCCACCAACATAAGGCTGAGCTTCTATTTTAGGTGAAACCTAAAATGTGAAATCTACCAGAGTGTGTTGGATTTCAACGGGCATTAGAGGGCTTTGGATGTGCTGCCTGAGCTCCACAGCATAGTATTCAACCTGCCTATAGCTGTTAACTCCTTCAGATGCAAATTCAGCCTCGTTGTCAAACAAATGATGGACATTAAGTATTAGCCTATTTCTAAAAAGCATGTGTGGCAGACAAGAAAAGTGGTTACCACTGGGTCCAGGTCTGATTCTAGTCATGGTCTGTGTTGTCATTCACAGAATATCAAACACTTCTAGGAACATTTAAGTAATACCTACACTGAAAGAAAGACATATATGTCTATAAAGAAGTTACCTCCAACCTCTAATTTTAAAACACTGTTAAACAATAAACAAAACAATTAGAGTAAAAAGTACCTTAGATAAAAATAATCTTCAGCCAACTGCTCATGAGATATTTAAAGGGCACTATCAACTTTCAGACTACAGTTTCATAAACTGCCTCTTCGTAACAATGAAACTCTTCAGATTACTAGAACTGAATCAATTTAGCAAAACAAACAAAACCTCTTTTCACTGCTGAGATACTGCATTTGGCAGCCTTTTTCCCTCTACCATCAGCCTCTTCCATGCCTTTGAAAATATCAGCAAGGGAGCATAAAAAACAAAATCTCACCTTGTTTTTAAAAAGGTGGCATTGAAAAACTACTTTCTGAAAGCCTAGAGATTGAACAGATAATTTCCCATATTAGTCTGCTCTGAGCTCTCCATCGGGACCAGAAACACAATTTATGCTGTCTTTCCAGTTGTTGCTCTTCCACCATGGCCACAATGCACATGCTCATGGGTGGGCTGTGAAACACAGAACAGCCTCCCACCAGTCCCCTTCACCAGCCTCAGCCCTTCTCAGTGCTATACTTCCACCTGCAGACCCCTGCATCCCTGGCTCCCCATCAACATGGGGAGGACAGGCAGCAGCATACTTCACCCAGACCACCCCATGGCCACCACGACGTGCACCCTGCAGGCCCCGCAGGGCTTTGAAGACTGAACTTCAGTACAGGAGAGACAGGGACCTGTTGGAGCAGGTCCAGAGGAGGCCAAAAAAAATGATCCAAGGGCAGGAACCCCTCTGCTGGGATGCGAGGCTGGGAGAGCTGGGGGTTCATCCTGAAGAGGGCTCTAGGGAGACCTTATTGCAGCCTTTCAGTACTTAGAGCCTATATATAGGCATAACCTTAGTGTCATATATATTGCTAGAAACAAATTTCCTCAAAATAAGCTGTTTCTGAAGTGTTGATTCTGACATCATCCAGGTCAGGTTGGATAGGGATTTGAGCAACTTGGTCTAGTGGAGGGTGTGCCTGCCCATGGCAGGGGGGTTGGGACTAGGTGATCTTTAAGGTCCCTACCAACCAATATCATCCTGTGATTCTATAATTATAAAGAAAGATGAGGACAATCTTTCTTGCAGGGTCTATTGTGTTAGGATAAGGGGTGAGGTTTTAAAACTAAAAGTGGAGATATTTAGACTAGAAAGAAGACATTTTTGACACTGAGGGTGGTGAGACCCTGGCCCAGGTTGCCCAGAGAGGTGGTCCATGTCCCATCCCTGGAACCAGGGATGTTGAGGTTGGCCGGGGCTCTGAGCAACCTGCTCTGGTTGCAGATGTCCCTGCTCTCTGTCAAGGGATTTGCACTAGATGACCTTTAAAGGTCCCTTCCACTCAAACCATTCTTATGATTCAATCTCCCAAACCAGTAACATTTATTCCAAAGGCCAACTAGGTGGTCAAAGGCTGTGTGTGAACAGCTTCGGAGGACACTGGTGTGGTCAGCGCTGTGGGGAAACATATGGCTGTCGCTGCCTTCCCGCCTTCCCTAGAGCCAAAAATTCAGCCGGACTCTCCTACTCCTGCACCATGGTTTGAAACAGCCACAGCCCTCACGGTACCCTTGCACTTCCTCCCCAGCCGCAGCGGGACCGCTGCCACCTCCCTCCCTCCCCGCTTCCCTCCGAGACCACCCGCTCTCAGGTTCCGGGCACAGCTTACTCCACCCCCCACCCCGGCGCCTCAGAGCCTTCCTGCGGAAACTGGGAAGAGGAGGAGCAGGGAGGCGACTGAGGCAGCCGTATCCCGGCACGCCCGGAGGACGCAATCCCCGAGGGTCGCGCACACTCCGGGGCCGAGGCATTCGAGCCGGGGTCTCGCTGCCCTCACGGTGGCGGAACGGGAGCCGCTGGGCCGCACTGCCCGAGGAGGTGGGGGCCGGTGGCCTCTCCTGCAGTTACACCCGCCCTTAGCGGGAGACCCCGGATCCTGAAAATAAATATGTAAATAAAAGAGTAGAGGTGTCAGAACAGGAGCAGTCTGTGCCCAGGGTGGCACGGAGCAGAGCAGCTGCCCCTTCAGACCAAGTTGTTCGGCCGGGTCCCAGTGGGGACCACCTTGCTGCAGTCACAGGTGGACAGAAAACAGGGCTTTTAGGTTAAATTTTAGGTTTAGGTAACGTTGAATTCTCCCAGCGTGACCCTCTGTTGCCTTTCACAAAGCAGACCAGAGGAGACATGTCCCTGGGTTGTGGCAGTACATACATACGGCCTTAAAAGAAGGAAGAAATTAATATGCCAGGCTTTAACATTTTACTGTTTGACCCAGACTTTTAAACTAGCATTTATGAAACAACAAGACAGACAGGTTTTCCAAATTGCATGTAAAAGCATACATAATTTTCTAAGTACCAATTGGAGGATGAGTACCAACCACATCAATAGTTTTGCAATTTTATTGATAGTGTAGCATCCCTGAGGTAGGATTCAGATGTTTATTACAGCTTCCGAAAATATAATGTCACTTACAAGCAATATTATTTGCAGGTCTAAGTGCACATCAGTAAAGACACATATTTTTTTTAATAGAAATTGTTTCATAAATCTCTTTAAATATATTTAAGTAATATAGGTTTGCATCTTAATAATACCCTACTTCTGTGCTTTTAAATATCTAAGGTGCCGAACGAGAATTGTAAACTGTGAAGTAACTACTATGGGAAAGATTAAGTAAAGCATTGGAGGCGGATGATTTTGACAATAAAGAGGGTGTATGTGGTGAGTGTTTAATATTTATTGCATTTAAAATTACTAAGTACTATTTACTGTTTTCATATTTGATGTTAAAAGCAAAGCCTGGAGAGCAAGCTTTGCTGTATTATGTACTTATAGGTACACCTGCAACAAAGGGTCTCTGTAATCATTCTTTGATGTGTATAACACCATTTTAGTAATGGCATGCCAATTTATTTACAGTTCTTGTGTCAGCTGTGCCTACCTTGCAAATATATTTTTTTTTCAATTAAATGATTTTACAAAAAATCATGTAAATTTCATCTCTTTGCTGCGTTACACAAAGCATTTACATTGCACTCTTGCAATATATATCCCATTATCTTTGAAATTATCTTTTACATCTTTTGTTCATTATAAAAGCATATGGATTGAGGAAATATTCTGAATGAAGAACAAATACAGTACTGTTGAATAATCTTGTGGGGCAGATTAATCTATAGCCTTGATTTCTCTCAGGGTGGGTTGCTGTGGCAACCACCCCAGCTCAATTTAAAATAATTTTGTAAAGCTCACTTCAAGCGCTGCACCCAGCGTGGGCCAAGTTTAAAAGCAGCCAGACATGGGAAGAAGTGTTATACTGCGTTGCTCTTACAAATAGGGAGGTGGTGGAAGAGAGAGAGGTGTGGAGTGGTGGGGGGTTGAGCAGCACTTTTAACAGAAAATAGAAACCAAGCCACCCCAGGGGTAAGATATAAAGGAGGTGCATCATTTCATAGTAACCTTACAGCTTTCCAGTTTAGATGCCATTAAAAGATGTAAGCTGGCAATCTCATTGCTCCTAAGGGACAGATATGTTCTGCATCCACAAAAGAACAAAAAATCGACTTTGATAATAATCTTCAAAGGAAATGTTACCTGAACATAATCACATTTGTAAGGGAAAGAGATACTTGGGTACACACTTCGCTCTTTGATAAAACTTTGGAAATCTGATTTTGCAATTATTGCAATTTTACTGATGTCTTACTGTTTAAAGCATTGCATGTCTCAGGTGATGGATTAAGAAAAAAAAAATATTTTTAGTCACCAGATCTACATACAACCTGTGGACAGAAAAAAAAAAAAAAGAGTAGGTTTGAGTCTCATGCCAGAAATTTGAAAAGGGAACATCAGTACAAGTACAGACACCAGAACAAAGGCTTTTCACTGTTTGAAATTATTCAAGATTTCAAAATTAAATGCAAAGACAGAAAGAAACCCTATACACTTCAAAAGGTACTGCATAAACTTGTGCCTCACCTAACCCTGAGATGACTGAGAAAACCTGATTGCTCACCTTGTATCTGTTTGCCTATCTAGCATCTGAACCCTGTTTTTAAAATTAAGGCATCCTTTATAGGGATTTGATTAATTGTACTCGTGACAAAACTTGTCATGGCTTTAAGGTGCTCCAGTATGTCAAGGTCACCACTATTTAAAGATCAGGTCACAAGTGCCTATACAGAGGTGTAGAGGATGTGCTAAGCTGCTGCATGCTTTCATTTTCTGAAATACTTGCCTACTCCAATAATTGCTTTCAAGATCTGAAGGTGCTCATGTTCTGTCTTGCCAATTGAAGGTCTGTGTTATCAACTAGCCAGAAACCTGAAAACTTATATCTCCTACCCAAAATAAAGCACATTTCCATCAGAGCACAAGTGTGTGAAGTCTTAACACAGTTTTCTGGTTTTGCCACTAAGAAAATATGGATATTACTGGATAGTTGGATGCCATGCTGTGAGACCAAAATTGCCCACAGAAGAGACGTAGCAAAGGTACCGCCTGAGTAAGTGCACCGTATTTCTTCCCTGATGAGCTTCATGCCAGCCTGAGGATAAGAAAATACTTCTTCCCCAACATTACTTGGGCTCCTCTGATGACACTGCCGATCATATATGCCTCTCACCACTACGCACAACGTGCTCAGCTCATGTCTGGCTGCCTAGTGGATCTAGGCACATCAGGATTACTGTTGTTGTTTTTGTGGGTTGTCTTTGTGGAATGTAACTGACTGTCCGTTGAGAGTTGTTCACACTGCATCTCCCACCAAGACAGAGTAGACATGATGAGACCCAAAGTCACTAAAGAGTGTTCTCTGGATTTTTCTGCTGAGAGCAATCTCAGGATGCTTTTTAGAGCTGCTGTAGCTTCTTTTACTCTGACTGTGCTTTGAGCATCCATATTTTAAGAAGTACAGTTGAATTGAAAAGGCTTTTATTCACTGTCAAATACAGAACTTCAGAATTAGGTCAGTTGCCCAGTGATGGGCCACTGATGAGATATTTACAGGGGAAAAGACAGTGAGCCCAAGGACTTCTGTTAAATTAAACAAAATTCATATTTATCACTGCTGTTTGAATTATATCATTTGATTTTATCATGTGCACTGTTCCTATTTGCAGTTCATTAATCTATCATAAAAATAACGGTCTATGCCTTTATAAACTGTCCTGCTACTCTTGAAGGATTGCAAAAGTTGGCTATCTGAATAGAAATTAAACAAAGTATTTGCAAATTAATACATGTTCTTAATTTGGATGCAAGCTCCTATACAGTAGAATCCTCTCAGTCCGGTTTTAAAAGCAAATGAACCTATTAAAAAAAAACAACCCTCCCTTCCTGTCCTTCCACATGCTGGTAACACTGCATTTCTGCGGGTAAATGTGGTAAGAGACCATCTCCGTGACCGGGACCTGTGCGGGGCGGCAAACGGGATTTTTATCTGGCCAGCATTCAGTCCACACTGGGGGAGGCAGTGCTGCCCCAACTTTTGCCATCGGGATGGCTCCTGACATGGAACAACCACCATACTTCCACCCTTCAGCGGGACACGAAACCTGATGAGTTGGGGACGGTGAGCCGCGCAGGGTAACCGGGGGGGGGGCGGGGGTGGGGGAAGGAGGGGGTTGTGAGTGGGCGGGTTGGATGCTGAGGTACCACAACCCCTCTCCGGGGTTAGCTCCGCTTTGACAGCGGCGATGGTTGCAGGTCGCCCCATCCTCCACTACTACCCCCTCCTCCCAAAGCTCTCCGCCTTCCTTTCTGAAATCTCCCCGAGCGTGCGGGAGCGCCGAGGGCCATGGTTGGGTGCGGGCATCTCGGGGTCGAGACACGCAGGGACGTTTCGGAGCGCACACACGCCCCGCCACCCCGCAGAGAGAGCTCCAGGCTGGTCCTCATCGCCGGTGCAGAGAACCGGGCGGCCTGTCCCTGGGCTCCCCGGACAGCTTCCGCGGGTGGCCCAGGCGTTGCGTTCCTCGCAGCAGTCCTGCCGTTCTCCCTCTCCTGTACCTCGCCAGAGGAGGGGAGATATCCACCAGCTATAGCATACTGTCTTCTCCCGTTACAATAAAAGGATTGTCATTAGGTTTGCGTGTGGCATATGCCTTACCCTCACCGTAAAACTAAAATTAGTAAAATGTCGGGAATGGAAAGATTGATTCACCCAAGATGCAATTATAATTTAAAAAGTGCTTGATTGAGGTGCTGATGTTCAGTGATTTATTCTGCATACCATATACATAATTAAAGTAGTGTAGTGGAGTAATTTATCAATCTAGTTTAGACTAGAGGGGCAAAGAAGGGAGCTGCTGCCGCTGCTGCTGCTCAATGTTTGTTTTATTAAAACGCTTTCGGGATCTGATCCCGCCCCCTTTTTGCAAGAGTGAAACTGATTATTTCCCCACCTCGGGAAGAGAGAGTCATTCGTTTGGGATTGTGGGAGAGAGAGAGGGAAATAGAGACACGGAGAAGGAGAAGAAAAAGGGAGGAAGAGGGAGCGAAGCAGAGAAGGACACCTCATCAGGCGTGTAGTTTGAATCCCTTCCTCGCCTCCCCCTTCCCCTCCGCAATGTTACAAAGGCTGTGAGCTGCTCGCCTTTTCCCATTCGCCTGCTGTCACTTCCTTCCTGGACGCCCTCAGGACGAGCCCGGTTACTTTTAATCCAGCCAGCAGCTCAGCCACTTTCTCCTCCTCCACGCTGCACACACGCAGACACACACACCAGACATCTTCTGGGTGCTTATTGGATTGACTTTGAAGGTTGTGTGTGTGTTTCACGGAGGCTGTATGCTGAACCAGGTGGTGAATGTTTAAGGCTGGAAGAAGTAAAGGGATTTTTTCTTTTTCCTATGAAAGGAAAATATCTCAAGGACTAGTCTGATCATCCAAACTGCTAAATGTTTTTCATGTAAGTACATGTGAAATTTAGCATTGGAGTGAAATAGAGTGAGCATAGTACAAAAGCCCTATATACATTTCCTACTGCATTTTAAGAATGTATCAGTCATTGTATGTGGACTGGGGTTCGGGTTGCTTGCAGTCTTTTTAAGTGTATGACTGTGCAATTGCTTAAAAGTAACTTTTTAGACAGGTAACATACTTAAATTACTGTCTGATAAATTACTTCTGACTTGTATCTATCAGTGTCATAAGTGTTTAAACTTAAAAGGATTTAGTTTGCATCATTTGTGTGCTTGGTATCTTGATGTGTTCAAAGCTTACTTGATTTGAATAGTTCACCAAATGCTATGACCTTGTAGTGCCTGCACCCTGATTTATCAGACTAAGGAAAGAATTCTGTCTAAGTGAAATGCTCTTAAAATTCTTTATGTCAGTCTCTAAACTCTCGAGTTTAGGCAGTCAGTGCATGCTTGCAAGTGTTTAACTTTGTGCATCTTCCATTTAAATACTTAACTGAGATGGAAAGAGCCCTTGCATTGATGTGGCAGTTTAAGTTGTGGCCTGCAAACCTCTTTTGGAGCAGTGTACTTTAGTTCTTACATAGTACTTTTGAGTGATCTGTAGATTCTTTTAACACAAGGGAATAGAGCTAATCAGCCTTACCAAACTGTCTGGTTTAGTTGCAACACAGTTACATACAGGCTAAGATAAAGTTTAATGTAAATGACTTATAAGCTGGTACATTATGTAACTGTAATACTGAGCGTTTCCCTTAAAAGTTGTTGTGACCTTCTGTGAGCCTGAAAACCAAAACAAGTATAAAGACGATAAATTTTCTCAAAACCAAGCAAAAGAAAACAGTAACAGTTGGGTTTTTTGTTGTTTGGGGTTTTTTCGTGTGTTTGTTTCATTTTGTTTTTAAAAGCAACACAGAGAAAAACAAAACTTCATCACTGTGAGAATCCAAGCACTATCTTTTGTAGAAGAATTCTATTTTCTTTATTTAATTATTATCAAATAACTTGTATCTTGAAACTAAAGACTGTGAGACACAATTTAGGACTAGAGATTAAAGAGAATTAAGCAGAGAAAGGTATTTGCCAGTGTTCTACCTGTGATCAGAAAATGAATTTTACTAGCACATACTTAAAATATATATCATTTAAAAGAACTACAAGATGGATGATAAACCAATTATATTAGATGCAAATGTGACTAGATTTCTTTTATTAGCACTTTCCTGTGTACTGTGGTTGAAGAGTAAAGATGCTTATATGGAGTCCCCAGACCCTTGGCAGGGCATGGAAATTAAACCACCTGTGAACCAGTTCTAACCTCTATTACATACATGCTGATTTCCAGTTCAAATGCTCAGGCAGATGGCCACTTTGGGGATTTGTTATTTTGTGAACTGTTTTTGTTGCATGATTTTAGGAACATGACATGAAGTCAGAGAACCCACAAGACTTTCTTACTTTATCAGTTTTATTAAAATCCCTGTTACATTATTCTTTCTATATTAATGAACATATAATTCATATTGAGTCTAATACTAAAGCCTCTGCTCACACTTAAGTCCATTTAGAAGTAATGGAAAAATTCTTAGAAGTACTTAAGAGAATGGCCCTTAACTGAGGGTGTTTGTGTTCCCTGTAGTACACACCCTTTTATTTTAAAAACTTGCTTTTATACGTATTTTTACTGATATTCCCTGCAGAGCTAGTTTGAGAAAATAGTTCTGGGACCTGAACATGAAAACATTATTTCATGCC
>VYZU01016566.1:0-54574 GCA_013401355.1 Ceyx cyanopectus | reverse complement strand
TTTTTTTTTTCCAGAGCAGTATTTTATTAGATTTCTTTTGATGACTCTCAATTACTTTTAAAGTTTTGTTAAAAATACTAGTTTCAGAACACTGTTAATTCAAACATAAGAGCAAGTTTGTCCCACCTACAACCTTTTAAAATCCTCTTTATAGTGAGGAGCTACTCACTCCTTTTGATGTACACATACAAACCATTACATTCTGGCTACACCACCTGTCTTTTAGGGGCCCTGGGGCCATGTTTCACCAGTTCAAGCCCTCAATTAACTTGCACAACCTGCCAAGTCTTGCATCCAGTGTGGAAGGCAGGAACACAGGTGTCTGCAAAGCCTTATGAAGCTGAGCAAACATTCACCAAGGATAGCATAAAAATGCCAATCATCTCAGTTTTCCTCAGATTCAGCCTGCTTTGGGCTGTGTGTAGAGACATACATAGGATAATCTCCTCTGCCTCATCAGGTATGGAATCATGTTGCTCTTTTTGTTCTACATAAAATCCTTCATTATTTGGTTTGATACTTATTGAGAATATTTTTTAAAAAAATTCAATATTTCAAGAGGACAAGTTTAAGGAAAATACTCAGAAAAAGCCCAAAGAAATGCCACAGACACTAACATTTATTTTTAGGATTATTTTTTTTTTAATAAAACATTTATTTACAGGATATTTTGCTGTATTTTAGGATACAGCAAAACTGGAGTTTAGTGAGAATGCATTTGCCCAACTGAAGTTATCCTACAGGACACCTATAGCTCCAGAGCATTCTAAAAACTTCAACCAGCTTGATGAGCTGAAGCCACAGCTCCCCAAAAGCCTTAGCTTCAAAATTAAAACAATATATGCATGCTCCTAACTCAACACCTTTTTCCTCTACAAAATACACAGCAAATCATGCTGTCAGCCCTGACCAAACATTCTGTGCAGAGCCACCATGGTTTTAATTATGAAAGCACAAGTTGAGCAGTGAAAATGTGTTTCCAGTCGCCCCATTTATATCAACTACTATCTAAAGCTAACAGGGAGAATTAAAGGTCAGAATTAAATATATACATGCACAGCTTTCTTTAAGGATAACTCAGCTGCAGTTCATGTGGTAACCAAACTCGAGGAGTAAAAAGCAAGTGTTCACTATTAATCTCAAGACTAATTCTTACAACTGGAGAGCAGCAAAACGATTTTGTGGAGAGGACTGTCTGCAGAAGAAGCAAAACAGCTGTTCCTTTTGTAGCCTCAAAAGGCCTGTAGCTATTTGGGAGTTACTGTAACATAATACCAGACAAAAAGTAACTCAGCAAGTTTTTTTTTTTTCCTCTGTGGGAGGAATTGTTTCCTGCCTTTCTGTTGCAGTGGTTCAGAATGACCTAGAGTAACTCCACTGAACTGGGGTTACTATCGGACATGCAAATACCAGAGAAATAATTTGCTACTGGCAGCTTAAGTTTCTTCCAGCACTAAGTGCTCATTCAATTCTCTTTATTCACTACTTACTAGTAGCTACACACTATTTACTACCAGGTTTATTATTTTTTCTTTTCATTAAAAAAGGAATTATATTTATATAACACTTTTAAAACTACCCAGCAAAGTGGAGTAAGATTACCACAAGATGGCAGAAATAAACCCAGTGTGTAAATTACTTTTGTAAGTCCCAGAAACTGAAAACAAATGAATAAATGGAATCTAATTACAGCTCTAACGTACCTTGTCTGCTCTTGTAAGATAAGATGGGGCTCTACAAAAAACTTGACTCTCAATTTCAATCGATAAGGGGCTAAACCATCCATCTGCTGGGAGATCCTGTTCCTCAAATTCAGCCACAGATTCTCCCCTTTGCTGCCAGTGAACTGCAGGCCGAAATAATCAACTTCGATAATTCCCAGCCTTCTGCAAACCTGAAAGAAAAAGGTTCTTTAGGAAGCTACAACATGATGAGGAAAGCTATCAGCTCAGTCAAGTATTGTTTCAAACTGCTCACTTAGCACTAATAAATAAACCCTGCTGTAAGTACCTCTAAACAAAAGATTAGTCGGATTTTAAGTAGCAAAAACCATGCAGACAAGTACTAAGAATAAACTAGTTTTTCCACTAGCTGAAAACCCCATGAGCTTCCATGGTCAGTCAAATTCCATCCCCCCTTCCCTCCCCCAGCACAGGCAGTTATGAGGGTGGGGATTTCCCAGAGAGGAGACTGTTGTTATTCAGCATCACAGCCAATAGCACCTTCTAGGAAAGAAGTAGCGATAAAAAAAAAGTACAACCCACAAGTTTTATTTAGATGCCACCAACAGGCAGGGCTGCTACGCTTGGCTCTCTCCAGCATCCTCACGCCAAGCGCCGCAGCCAGGATCGAGGCGATGGGAGAAAGCACCTGGGGAACAGCTTTGGAGAGCACGGTCCCGGGGGGGGACATCTCAGCACCCCCCGGTCAGGCGGGTCCCCCCGGTGCCCCCCACCCGAGCGGGCTGCAGGCAGCGAGGAGGCCTCGGCCTGCCCTTCCCACAGCGCTCCACGGCACACAAGGGCCGGAGAGCCCTGGGGGACGCGGCCACCTCAGCACCGAACGCTGAGGGGGGAAAAAAAGCTGCAAACGAACAAGGGGAAAAGCAAAGCAGCCCAGAAGGAGAGCGGCGAGACTGCGGCGACGGCTCCGCTCCCCGCCCCCACCGCGGCGAACGCCCCCGCCGAGGGTCGCGGCCCCGCACGGCCCTGCCTCCCGCCACCGCCGCCCGCAACGCCCGCCGGGGCCCCGCTTCTCCGGGCGTGACACCCCCGGACGCCCCCCGCTCCACACGCGGCCGGCGCCGTGGCTCGGAGAGGGCGAGGGCCGCTCGCCCGCCGGCTCCTCCGCGCGTCTGTCAGGCGGCCACGGTCCGCGCTGCCCGTTACCCAGCCCTTCGCCCACCGCCCCCGCCACCGGGAGGGCGGCGGGGAGGAGAGCGCGGCGCGGCCCCTCACCTGGTTGAGGCAGTCCTCGCCGTTGGCTTTCGCCTCCACCTCCACCTCCATCACCACCGCGTCCGGCCTGGTCACATAGCACAGCATGGCTGGGGACAGCCAGCGCCGCCGCTACGGACAAGCGGAGGGGCTGCTGCTGCTGTTGCCGCCGCGGGCGGGGAACCGCAGCTGTCGCTACGGGCTGAGGGAGACACGCACACGGCCCCGGCCGCCTACGCCTCCCACCCACCACCAGCGCCCTGCCCGCCGCTCCCCAGTTCCCCGCTCCCCTCCTGCCTGCGCTCCGCCGGCTCCGCTCCCTCTAGATATAGCCTCCGCCTCTCCCGCCCCCCTCCCAGCGCCACCTGCGGACCAATCGCAAACCGCCGCTGGCCGGTGAGGGCCGCCGCCTCCACCAATCACGGCGCGCGTTTGTTGTCGTCGCTCTCTGGCGCCCCCTGCCGGACAGCCCGGCGGGACGTCGCAAGCCACCCTCCCGCGCTGCCCGCCCCGCCGCAGGCCCTGCCCGCCGGGGCTCGGCCGCCCTCGCGGTCCTCGCAGCACAAAGTGGCTCCAAATTACCGGCAGCCGCTGTACCCTATCGCGACCCAGGACTTCTAACCCTGGCAGTGATCTAGATGATCCCCAGAGGCGCCTTCCAACTTTCGCTGTGAATGATGTCCAGTTAAATCATAGAATCGTAGGAGTGTTTTGGTTGGAAGGGACTCTTCAGATCATCAAGTCCAACTGTTCCCCAGCACTACTAAAACGTGTTCCTCAGCACCACATTTCCATAGCTCTGAAACCCCTCCTGAGACAGGGACTTCACCATCCTCCTGAGCAGCCTTGTTCCAGGGCTTGACAGCCCTCTCAGGGAAGAAATTTTTCCCAATATTCAACCTAAATCTCTCCTGGTGCAACCAGGTTCCCTGGGAGAAGAGCCCAACACCACGTAGCTCCAACCTCCTGTCAGGGAGCTGTGGAGAGTGAGAAGGTCTCTCCTGAGCCTCCTTTGCTCCAGGCTGAACAACCCCAGGTCACTCAACCACTCCTCACAAGACTTATTCTCTAGACTCTTCACTGGACACACTCCAGCACCTCAATGTCTCGTCTCAAGAAACCCACTTGGCAGGGACTGTCTACAAAATTAATTTGAGAGTGAGTGGCCGTGTGCTCTGCAACAACCAAATATTTTCATGGCTCATCTCCAGGCTTTGCAAACACTCCTCTTCGTTGAGGGGAAAATAACATGCGGATTAATGATCTCTCTTCCATATTCTCTTTGGCTGTGGTCCAATTTTGTGTTATGCAGCATGCAAAGCACTGGAAATGTGGACATTTTAAGAAGAGACACTGCTCCTCCATACACTGTCATGCCAATAGATGATGGAGCTTTTACACTCACTGAACTCTATAGGCATGAAACTTGTAGGTGATTCCAGGCCAGGGATGGAAGACCTGCACCAGAGAAACCCTTAGAAGTATTTGTGACATAGCAAGGTACATAAAGTAGAGGAGTTTATGGCTGCTCTAACAATGTAAATGGAAACAACAGGGACAAAATGCATGCTGAGTAGGTTCCCTGAAAGAAATGCAGATCAAAGAAGCACTGAGCAGTGCAGTGGTGAGGAACAAGCAAGCTGTCAGGGGAGGAACCAGGAGAGGAAATAGGGATCCGAAAATGCACTGAAGGATAATAGGAAGAAGAACAAACCACAGCACTAATCCAAGGTCACCAAAGAGCTGAATATTAGCTTGTTCTTTTGTGTACAGGTCACTTGCTTCTGTCTGGCTATTTCTGCTGTGCTTGTCAGGGTTGTTATTATTATCCTCAAGTTGTATTAAAGGATCTCTCAGGAGAGAGGCTCAATCTGCTGAGAACTCTGCAAACAGTGTATGGAGCTCTATCCATTTTGTTCAAGTGAACTGTGTAACCAGATGACTGCTTCATGCTGAAAGTAGGAGGCAAATAAGAGTCAGGACATGAGATGTCAACTCCGAATGGTGCTGCATTTCACCTGTACACTTACTAGGTCAGATTTTCATGCCCAGGTCCATAGGGCTGAAGTTGAAAAGCTGAGAGTCTTAGAAGACCAGACTCTTAGGGTAAAAGGTAGAAAAAGGGAAATAACGTGAAAGAAAGATGAATGAAATTGCAAAACTATGTTAACTCTGTGATTTTATGGGGGAAAAACCACCTATTTGGGAGAAACATAATTAGGAGGGGATTAGCCACTAACAGAAAAAAAAAAAGGACAAAATATTCTTGGTATGGAAAAAAATCCTGTATAATCCACATGTTCTTTAGTTTCTGTTGAAGTAGATGCAGGAAATAAGATCTTCATTTTATTTTAGTTTTACTTCTATATATTGTGGTCTGGGGTATTTTATGTGATTTCCATATTTTTGCCACAATCAAAGGAGTCCCAGAGCTGTTATGAAGAAGAGACACAAAAACTGCCATGATGACTCATGGATTTAGTTATTCTGATATCCTCGTCCTGACAGGAGCTCAGATCAGATGCTACAGAGGAAGGTGCAAAAAATCTTTATGCAATTATGAGATAATGTGCTTGGATATTTTCTCTAGCACTAAACAGTTAAAACTGGCTCAGATCTACTAGATTAACCTTTACTTATTTACCTGTGTTACTTGTGTACTAGGAATCAATTTACCTTGTGCTAGGTGTTGTCCAAATAGAAACAGATGGTTCTTGTCCCAGAGATTTTACCTTTTCTCCCTCTATTAATATCCAGTCTGCCTTTTCCTTTTATCTGACTTAATGTAAATTCAGGTGTTCCTATTATGTCTGTGAGAGTGTTATCCTGCTTTGAAATCTGCTCAACTCCAAGCCACAAAAATAGCTTGTGGTAATAAATTGCACAGATAGGTTAAGCCCCGTGTAAAACAAGTGCTTCTTTGCAAGGGTGTCATCCGGCCACTGCTGTCAGAGAAATACATCCCATTTCACAGATTCTCTGTGATATTTTATTCATGCTGTGCAGGAGAGAGTAAAAGACCAAGTCCTGCATTAGCACAGAGGAGACAGCTCTTCGACAAGTGCCTGTTGCAACCCTTTGGGCTCTGAGAGAAAAAAACTGCAACGTCTTCTCAGCCTCCTGCCTGGTCTCTTTGATGAATCAACACCACTCAGCGAGGTACAACTGTCAGGCTGCTCATAGCATGGATGTTCACCCTTTGTGTGTCATAAACAAACTGTTCATCAACATGGCATCTCAGGGCTGTATGTCACAATGCTTTGTGCTATACAATGGTAAGATCTCTATAATGGGTCAGTCTTTTGCTATGGTGTCAATTTGTGCCTAAATAATTCACCTTCTATACATTAAAATATTTACTTTTCCTTGCCTAGCACTTGTTGATCATTTTTTCCTTGATGTAATCCCTCTACAGGGTTCATTTTTGGTCACATCCTCCAACACATAGCAAATATTAGTTGTAGTGTCTCCTTGTCTGACATTTGTAGGGAAAGCCTGTGAAAAGTCCAACTGTTTGGAGAAGGGAAATAATAAGTTCCAGACCTTTGAATTTAGATCCTAACATGGCAATATCAACCTTTGTTTTCAATAAAGGCTAATGCCTCTCCTCATAGAGATTATTCTTCACAAGTTTTCCCAGGTAGTTGCCTCCAACCTATTGCCATGATACTCCATCTTCTGGGGAATCCAACAGTGTATTGATGGTCTCTTTACCCAGATGTTTATGCAAGATCTTCTCTAAGACCCTCTCTTCTTTTGATTGTTGCCCATGGTATTCACTCTGAATTGAGGATATTTTACTGCTACAGGATACTATGCTATAGGGTAGAAGGTTGGAAAAGGATGTTGTGGGTGAAAAGCTGACTCTAGCTGGCAACATGCACTCACAGCCCACAAGCCCACCTGCTTGTATCCTGGGATGCATCCAAAGAAGAGTGACCAGCAGGTTGAAGGAGGTGATTCTCCCTGGAAACATTCAAAGTCAGGTTGGACAGGCCTCTGAGCAACCTGCTCTAGTTAAAGATATCCCTGCACATTGAAGGGTTGGACTAGATGACCTTTAAAGGTCATTTCCAACTCAAAATATTCTAAGAAACCCACAGCTTCTGCATATGCTCAGGATGAGGTTTCATCAAGTATTTAGAAGTACCTATCACTCATCTTTACTGTCTCCTGTCAAGAACTTGTATGTCCAGGAGGCAGCAACTGGGGATTTGCCTCCTTGATCTAGGAGCAGCTACCAGACAGTCGAAGCCCAGCTGCTGGAGGGCCTCACCTTATCCATAGATATATATAGATATATATAGATATATAGAGAGATATATAGAGATATATAGAGATATATATCTCCACTTAGGGATCTCCATCCTGCTCAGCTGTATCATGAGTGGGATGAGGCTGGTGGTGCTGTCAGTGTTGGTGTGAGTGCTGTGTCTGTCAGTGAGTGACACGTGTGTGGATTTGTGCTCTATGTGTCCATATATGTGTATTTGTGCTCTGTGCTGTGTGACTGTCAGTGCTTTATGTGTGTATTTGTGCTCTGTGCATGTGTCTACTGGGAATACATGTACTACTGGTTGGACCTAGGGGCATGAAGTGGCAGCATCTTGCCTCTCCCAGGCTGACAGATGAGGTGATATTTTCCACTACCACAAACCCTTAGAGAAAAGTGGAAAGCACCTACCGTGCCACTGTGAGTTTAGTTCTGCTTTCCTTTTGCCTTTTTCCTTTCTGACTGTCTCTTTGTATTCTGTATCAAACGGAGTAACCAAGGACCAGAGCAGCACAAATGCATTTTAGGATGATTTGAAATGAAACTGATTGGGATCATATGATTGGAGTCAGTCTCTTCAGCTGTGTCCTCCCTGGGTACAATTGCTTTGTGCATGAACACAACAGTGGTGTCATGCTTCTTTCGTGTCACTGTCAAGGCTGCTGGTGATGCTGCAAAGGCACATCACTCACGTGGACAATGATCTTCCAGCTGAGAAGCACAGAGGAAAGCATAAAACTGAGGAGCTATTCTGACAGTGATGCTTGCTTAGGGGAAACACTGTCATCCATCCATCCACACACTCTTCTTTTTTCTACCTGAAAAATTCTTTTAGTGGTCTAATATACACAATGCCTCTGAATTTTTGGCCGTTAAAAGAATCCCAACAGATCAGACCAAGGATTCACTTAGCCCTGAATCCTGTTTCTTGGGGATTTAGTCCAGTACTAGAGTTCATCCTTAACATGCAAGAGGTGCTTGTTGATGCCCATATGCTGCAAAGTGCCCAAGGTCAATACCTCATGGTATATCCAAGGGCATAAGAAGAAATTCTTACTCATACTCCCCAGAATCCTCTCTCAGCTTTGACTGATCTGCAGCTCAGAGACTTCCAGTCTAGTTTTGTGTTAGAGAAATCATTTTCTAAGCAGAATTGCGTTTCCTCCTCCAGTTTGAGGCCAGACTCACCGTAGAAGCCCTGTTCTTTTTGTTGAGATGTATCAGCTGCTTGTGAAATCTGTTAATTGCACTTCATAACCAATTTCTTTATAATTGAGAGCAGAAAGAAACCCCTCAGTCTGCACTTTTGCAGAAGCTCCTCACATCAAGTCACCTTTGAATTTGAGCTTGTTTTCCAGGTCATTGATTCCATTTCTGAGCGTTTTACTTCCTTCAGTGCCTGCAGAATGGAGTCATCATTGATTATTTTCATGTTGTTAAAATGTGCTCTTGTGGTCTAGAATCAAAGCTTTGACAAATTAAATTCCCACTAACGTTTGCTCCTACTACTGTCACTATCAGCTCATATATTTCAGCTGTTTGCCCTTCTTCACACCACTTCCAGAACTGCCAGGACACTGAGAAAAATGGGTTGTAATTTAAACAGATGAAAATATGAAGAAAGACTTGGTGTAATAGCTATTTTTGTATGTGTCAAGGAAGTGATAACCCCAATTTAAAACATTTACACGTATCCAGGAAGGTTTTACATTGTCAGAATAATAAAAGTGAGCTCCACAAAATACAAAGGTGTATAATAATAAGAAAAAAAGAAATATCATATCAAAGGTATTTTTTATTCTACATTATCATAGCTGTCAAACATTGATTTTATATATTCTGTAGTATAACACTTGTGTTTCTAACTCTGCCAATCAATCAACCTAACCCTTTTAATGTGCTTTTATTACAAATAACACCTAACAAAGAGACTTGACAAAATAGGTATTTCTTTATTTTGGGTTGATTTTCCCTGTCCATTTGACCTCTACTCATTTCCACTGTTTCTCTCGTGCAAACTCATCAGTTTGTCTGAAGAAAACACAACACACTGTCACTGATGGAAAAATGGAAATAAACCCAACAGTCTCACTAAGGCTTGATATGAAATGGAGAATATAAAATAAAATAATAAATAAAATAATTAAATTATCATAATCAATTTTTCTACTTTGTTGTTGGTTGCTTCTTTTTTTTAAGGTAGATTTTTTATCTGTATTTGGTTTTTTTCCCAGCAGTAGCACATGGGGATTTCAGCAGTGGTTGAGTTTTACCAGTATCTGATCTCAGGGAATGGAACTTAGCTTTAAAAACTGAGTCTTACTTTCAGTATGACATTTTCTATGAAGTATAAGATTACCAAGGAGCTATTTGCAGCTTCTCAGTGATGTACTTTATAATATGCTAGATGATATTGATGTATATTGGCTATTTCATTTTTACTGCTGAATATACATTTCAAAATAAACATCAGCTCAATTGTTTAATCCCTGAACTACCTTTCTAAATTAAAGCATCACGAAATGCATTTTCTCTTTATATTTTGCATGACACCATACTTTTCTAATGCCCCTGAAATGAAAAAAAAAAAAATTAATCTGGTTTTATTTCTTGCATAGTTCCATACAGTAATAGCAACAAACCACACTGGGAATGGGTTCTGATGTGAGAACTGCCCTTCCTCATTAATGCAATTTATGAGCTTCAGCTTCATTCCCTGTAATTCCACTAAATGAAGACTCTATTCCTTGCCTTGCTCATTTATTCCTGTAGTGGTGGTGGTGTATTCTATTATTCTATGCTGCCTTGCAAATCTCAGTTTCACTTATATGCTTAAAATAATATAAACACCCCACCTCAATTCCAAGAAAAGATGTTGAGTGTGAATAATATGGTTGTTACAAAAATTTAAGTAGATAAGATGGTGCGTTTTCCCCTCATTTTACAGGCCCTGTATGTCCTGAGCTCAGCTTCACCCTCACTTCAGTATCTGAGGAATCAAAACACATCTATGTGATAAGGCACCTATACAACTAGAGAAAATCTTTCATGACAAAAAGCTCAAAAACTAACTGGAAGGGTTCATATTTTCATCATTTTCAATGTTCCTTATTATTTTTAACAAAGGCAAAGCTGTAATTGGACAGCACAACAGCAGTTCCTCTGTAGAGCTTGGAGCATGAATGGAATTTGTTGTGGGCAAGAGAGGAACAGATATCAAGTTGTGGTCATTCCAGTTAAGTAGAAATACAATGAACTCATTAAGATAGGTCAGAAACTTCCAGCTCTGCCATAAAAGGGAAAGAAACTTTTTATAGAGATGATGATTATTCCTTTCAGTGAATAAGCTTATCCTTTCTTAGCAAAGTCAAAGCAACTGTGGAGAGAGTGGGTTTGGAGAAGTCAGTGCAGTGTGTGGGGTTCTCTCCATGTGTCATGTTTTAGGGGGAATTTGGGGTCAAGTCAGTGAATTTGTCACTTGACAGATCCTGTACTTATCACTTCTCCACAAAAAGGGAAGATCTAAGTGACACAGAATTCTGCCACCCAAGTGGCACTGAGTGTTTTTCTGTGCTGAGGTATGGAGCTTCTTTCACAACCCTGAAGGGAAATTAGCTCACAGATTAGCTGCTCAGCCTGGATACTTATGTCAAAGCACACTTAGGAGGGGAAACAAAAGCTATTTTGTCACTTAAAGAAAAAGAAAAAAGCTTCCTGCTACCAAAAAAAATAGTTCATGGTAAAAATATACACATATGTGTATGAACACACATGAACATATAGCTGTACTTCCGTTAATACCTGCTGAGTGCTAGAGGACAGGGATCTTCCATTGTCATTGTGTCCCCAAATGGCCAACACCAATTGTTTTATGAAGTCAAGGACAAAAATTGCCAGTTTTGAGGAAGGGATGAAATGAGACAATTGATTTTCTGACATGTTTGTCTCACAGTTACATGACACATTCTTAGCAGGATTGGGAACTTGTTAGACAAGAAGCAAAGCTCATGGTACTGACTGTGCTGTGAATGAATTTGTTTGTGTGAACCAGATCTCCAAACTGACACTTGCTTTGTGTATTCTTGAATGCAAAAGAAAAACAGCAATCGTTTGCTGAAAGCTGTGATCTGCTAGGTAGGCTGCTTATTACAAATTGTTTTCATAAACTCATGAAAAAAAAGGTATTTTATTCATGGAAACCCCCCCAAACTTAGCTGTAGCTGCCTTTAGAGCAGGTAACAAAGCTGCTCACAGAGCTGGTAAAAATTGAGATGTTATTTGATTAAACCAATAACCAATCCAAAGAGAAGTCACTCTTTTACACCTGAAAATACATATGAAAGGCACATTTGCAGCATATGGGCACCAGTTGTTCTGTAGCACAGGGATAAATCTACTATTGAGCATGGAAAGAACTGCAATAATGGTCTGTTCTTCTGATTTTAGAGCTACCTACCAGATTTCATGTATCTGTACACAGGTCAAAAATATTCACATGAAGCTTAAAAACCAATCCTATCTTAAGAATCACTCACAAAAAGTCAGAGGGAAGTGGCCAGTTTCTGCCAAGGACTTTAAAGGAAGCCAGAGGAATACCTACTGTTAAATAGTAATTTAGTGGAAAAGAGAAGTACTATGGTTACCATTATCAATTCAGTTTATATTTTCTATTTCACTTAGAATTTATAGAAGCATCATAATTTTCCTTAATGTAGAGACAAAACCAGCAAGGGTTTGGGGAGGTACATTTGTAGGAGGAGAAAGAAGTTGTCTGCCTGGTGCAATTTGGGAAACTAGTTTGAGCAGTCAAACAAAGAAAGTAATATATACAAGTCTGGGAATAGAAGGAAACATAATGAAAAAGTTATGTCCTTGATAATGAAAGAAGAGAATTAGAACTTGATTTTCTTTCCTCATGAAAGACTGGAAGAAGAAAAGGGATAAAACTGAAAATATGAAGAAACTGATTAAAAAGATATCTGGAGACTCTTCTTGGAAAGATCTGTAAATTAACTACAAAATACAGAGATGAATGCAATACTTTACAGAGAACATAATATCTTGATTCAGGACCATCAGAAACATAAAAAAGACTTTTGAACTATTTGGTTTTTTCTGCATTTGCCTTCTTTTGAATGTGATTTCATGCTTGAGGAGCATTTGAGAAAGGCTATCTGTAGATAGCAAAATATCTTAATAGACTTTAATACCACAAGTGAAAGCATGGAAGATCAGCCAGAGATTAAGATAAAATCCAAGAAACTGGGCCAGAGTTGTGCTAAACTAAAAAAAATATATTTCTCAGAAGATTAAATGGATAAGAAAAATGGGGTTTTCCTGTACAAAAGTATCTTGAAATTACAATTGATTTACAGTGGACCATAAATGGGAAGAGAATAAAAAGGTTTTCTATAAAAGTAGAAGTCAGATATAGAAGTAGAAGTGAGAGAAATTCTCCTCTGTACATTTGACAGCTTATCAAGAAATACAATAGTTTGCATAGCCTGTTTCTGCAGTTTTTGTGGGAAAACTGCATTGCCCTGAGAGAATTCCAGTGTGTTTTGTGTGAGTCATGGGCAAGTTGTTAAAAGTCAGAGCCTGGTCCATTGTAAACCCATCATTCCTGTGTGGGCCAAGGTTAAAAAGAACAAGCCTGGTGTAGGATTCCACTCGCTCTTTTAGCTCTGTATCAATACTTGTTACCTGAAAATTGTGCTAGAGAGCTGTCAATTCTTTTCCATTTCTAAAACCTCACTTCAAGGTCCATTAGATGGCATCTCTTTGAAGACTCTCTTAGCTAAAATACTATGTTTGCACCTGCAGCTCTCACAAAAGTTCAAAGAAAATAAAGTAGCATATAGCCAGCTCTAACTTTCAGCATGGAAAATGCCATTTCCCTGTCTCTTCAGGTCTTAGAGAATCAGAAATTCCATTTACAAAGAGGATCATATATTCTTTATATTAATTACTATTTTAGGCTGAGGAGAAAACAAAACCAAATCAGAAAGAAAAAGAGTGACAAGCCCAAGAAAAAGCACAAGGCTGTATCTCTTGCTTGAGGAAACATATTTTTCATGTGCCATCAACATGGGCTCTTTCACTTGACTTGCTCTGTATTTTTCACAGAGCTCCAACAACTACTTTAATGTCAACGTTCATTTAAGGCCAGTAGAAAACCATCTGTCTCTTCCCATAGATTTTTAAATCCCTAAATGACCTCCAGATAGTTTTTAGAAGTTTCTTCTTTTCTCTGTAGTGCCTTTTAGAATCACTACCCCAGTGCCTTTAAATAGCACCCTTCTCTTATTACTGAGGCCTTGCAATTAACTGGCAACTGGAAATATGGTGTCCTGTGCATTAGTCTGAATTACTNAGAAAAACAGCAATCGTTTGCTGAAAGCTGTGATCTGCTAGGTAGGCTGCTTATTACAAATTGTTTTCATAAACTCATGAAAAAAAAGGTATTTTATTCATGGAAACCCCCCCAAACTTAGCTGTAGCTGCCTTTAGAGCAGGTAACAAAGCTGCTCACAGAGCTGGTAAAAATTGAGATGTNTCTTGGTAGGCAGAAAAAAAAAAGATGTTTGTGAAGCTGCTCTTGGCTATGGAGTCCTGGAGGGGCAGTTTCAGTGAGTGCTGGCATTGCAAAAGTAACAGCTATTTCCATGGGAATCAAAAGTAATGAAGCCAGTGGGTTTGTCTTGTGGTTGGATTCCCAGCTGCTTAATAACCTGCTGCCTCTCACTGGGGCTTTTCCTTTAACTGGAGCATTCATAATGGCCCAGTCATNTTATTTGATTAAACCAATAACCAATCCAAAGAGAAGTCACTCTTTTACACCTGAAAATACATATGAAAGGCACATTTGCAGCATATGGGCACCAGTTGTTCTGTAGCACAGGGATAAATCTACTATTGAGCATGGAAAGAACTGCAATAATGGTCTGTTCTTCTGATTTTAGAGCTACCTACCAGATTTCATGTATCTGTACACAGGTCAAAAATATTCACATGAAGCTTAAAAACCAATCCTATCTTAAGAATCACTCACAAAAAGTCAGAGGGAAGTGGCCAGTTTCTGCCAAGGACTTTAAAGGAAGCCAGAGGAATACCTACTGTTAAATAGTAATTTAGTGGAAAAGAGAAGTACTATGGTTACCATTATCAATTCAGTTTATATTTTCTATTTCACTTAGAATTTATAGAAGCATCATAATTTTCCTTAATGTAGAGACAAAACCAGCAAGGGTTTGGGGAGGTACATTTGTAGGAGGAGAAAGAAGTTGTCTGCCTGGTGCAATTTGGGAAACTAGTTTGAGCAGTCAAACAAAGAAAGTAATATATACAAGTCTGGGAATAGAAGGAAACATAATGAAAAAGTTATGTCCTTGATAATGAAAGAAGAGAATTAGAACTTGATTTTCTTTCCTCATGAAAGACTGGAAGAAGAAAAGGGATAAAACTGAAAATATGAAGAAACTGATTAAAAAGATATCTGGAGACTCTTCTTGGAAAGATCTGTAAATTAACTACAAAATACAGAGATGAATGCAATACTTTACAGAGAACATAATATCTTGATTCAGGACCATCAGAAACATAAAAAAGACTTTTGAACTATTTGGTTTTTTCTGCATTTGCCTTCTTTTGAATGTGATTTCATGCTTGAGGAGCATTTGAGAAAGGCTATCTGTAGATAGCAAAATATCTTAATAGACTTTAATACCACAAGTGAAAGCATGGAAGATCAGCCAGAGATTAAGATAAAATCCAAGAAACTGGGCCAGAGTTGTGCTAAACTAAAAAAAATATATTTCTCAGAAGATTAAATGGATAAGAAAAATGGGGTTTTCCTGTACAAAAGTATCTTGAAATTACAATTGATTTACAGTGGACCATAAATGGGAAGAGAATAAAAAGGTTTTCTATAAAAGTAGAAGTCAGATATAGAAGTAGAAGTGAGAGAAATTCTCCTCTGTACATTTGACAGCTTATCAAGAAATACAATAGTTTGCATAGCCTGTTTCTGCAGTTTTTGTGGGAAAACTGCATTGCCCTGAGAGAATTCCAGTGTGTTTTGTGTGAGTCATGGGCAAGTTGTTAAAAGTCAGAGCCTGGTCCATTGTAAACCCATCATTCCTGTGTGGGCCAAGGTTAAAAAGAACAAGCCTGGTGTAGGATTCCACTCGCTCTTTTAGCTCTGTATCAATACTTGTTACCTGAAAATTGTGCTAGAGAGCTGTCAATTCTTTTCCATTTCTAAAACCTCACTTCAAGGTCCATTAGATGGCATCTCTTTGAAGACTCTCTTAGCTAAAATACTATGTTTGCACCTGCAGCTCTCACAAAAGTTCAAAGAAAATAAAGTAGCATATAGCCAGCTCTAACTTTCAGCATGGAAAATGCCATTTCCCTGTCTCTTCAGGTCTTAGAGAATCAGAAATTCCATTTACAAAGAGGATCATATATTCTTTATATTAATTACTATTTTAGGCTGAGGAGAAAACAAAACCAAATCAGAAAGAAAAAGAGTGACAAGCCCAAGAAAAAGCACAAGGCTGTATCTCTTGCTTGAGGAAACATATTTTTCATGTGCCATCAACATGGGCTCTTTCACTTGACTTGCTCTGTATTTTTCACAGAGCTCCAACAACTACTTTAATGTCAACGTTCATTTAAGGCCAGTAGAAAACCATCTGTCTCTTCCCATAGATTTTTAAATCCCTAAATGACCTCCAGATAGTTTTTAGAAGTTTCTTCTTTTCTCTGTAGTGCCTTTTAGAATCACTACCCCAGTGCCTTTAAATAGCACCCTTCTCTTATTACTGAGGCCTTGCAATTAACTGGCAACTGGAAATATGGTGTCCTGTGCATTAGTCTGAATTACTGGTGTGGGAGCTGATTCTCATCAGGAACTGAGTCAAAACCTACATTTTCTAAGAGCTCAGTTCCCTTTTTAGGCTGCTATCATATAGGTAACAGAGCCCTTGATCTTGTTCTGCTATCATCAGATGTTAAGAAAGGTTGTGTTTGTTGGTTTGGTTGGTTGGTTGGTTTTTAACATCAAGTCATTCCCAGATTTGTATTCAATTTGAAAGTCATATCTTGGTAGGCAGAAAAAAAAAAGATGTTTGTGAAGCTGCTCTTGGCTATGGAGTCCTGGAGGGGCAGTTTCAGTGAGTGCTGGCATTGCAAAAGTAACAGCTATTTCCATGGGAATCAAAAGTAATGAAGCCAGTGGGTTTGTCTTGTGGTTGGATTCCCAGCTGCTTAATAACCTGCTGCCTCTCACTGGGGCTTTTCCTTTAACTGGAGCATTCATAATGGCCCAGTCATGTGGTTTTTCTGGTGTCTAATAAAGGCTGAGTTCGTGCTGCAATCTCTCCTCAGTGAAGTGACTAATATCTTGTTTCCTCTCTACAGTTTCACAAAACATAGGACTTGAGCTCTTTGAGACAACCACCAGCACGACCCTTGCAGCTCTGTTCTGCAAAGAGTTTCTTTTTGCCCTGGAAGAGATCCTTAAACTCAGAGATCCTCAGTCATTCTGTTCTCCTGAACTTCAACTCAGCTCATCCTCGTGAGGAGAGCAAGAACTTGCTATGATTTTAAGGCAATAAATGATACTTTATAGATGATAATACTCTTGCAAATGAGATGCCTCATGGATGCAGAGGTAGGGGCTTAGTTTTTGTAACTGCTGCCAGTCCTCCAGTGCTCTGCTACTTTTTGGGGCACTGCCTTGTACATCTTGGTCCAAATGGTCAAAGTATCCCTGCGAGGTCTCCATCTTCTAAGTATTGGCTTTTGCTGGGGTGGGGATGTTGTTTCTGAACTGAAGGTGCTGTTGCCATTCTGGTTTGCTCTACCTACACCAGCACACTCTGCTAGTACTTGCAAATTCTTGCAAAATGATATGGTTCACTGAAGTTCCTCTATCTTATGACTAAGAAGCCAATCTTAGCTGGTGTTACTTACCACAACATGTGCTGGTTTGTTTCAGGCTTACTTTGACCTCCACATGGCTTCCTGCCTCAAGCTTCTTTTCTCAGAGCTGCAACATCTGAGCACAGTCTATTCTCTACAACTGTTGCTCTGGACAGAATAATTCCTTGTTAGCAAATTCAGGTTACTCTGCTGGGGACTATTTGTAGCCTGCCTTGTACTTGTGCTCTCATGCACACTCTCAGATTTTCATCCCTGTTATAATTTAATCTTTTATAGGTCCAGAATTGCCTCCCCAAATTATCAGTTTGTCTCTTCTCCTTTTGATTGCAGACTCTCTTGTCCTAAAGTCTTCCTGTGCTCTTTGTTGGGTATTTACATACCTTATTTTAGATGACTAAGGCTGTGTCCTACAGCTTCCCTTACAGTCAGGAAAGAGAGAGGAATTGCCTATGAGGACAACTGCAGCATTTAAACTGGGCTCTGAATTACTCTTTAAGAAGCCTCTCACTCCCAGCCCTTCCCTTCCTCCCTCTTTCTATTAATAATCTATGAAGACTATCCCTCTAATTTAGCTTCCTAATTCATAAGACTAAATTTAGACAGTCTGAGTACTCCTAAATGCTCAAGAATGTATTTTTCATCTGCTTTATTTCTAGCTGCTATAATGTTACTTTTCTGTGAAGCTTTTTAGTTAGCTTTTTCTGCTGGAGCTAACAGGAGGCTATTAAAATCATCCAAGGCTGTTACTCAAAATAAAGCTACCTTCTGTTAATCATCCTGGAAGTGCTGGAATCCACTGATTTAACCTTCCCCTGCTGGCCTCTGCACCATACCTCTCCTGCAGAGCTTGTAACTGCTCCATCCCTTTCCTGAGGTTATTTTCTTCACATCCCATAGTTTAAAAAAATCCTTCAGACACAGATATCTGCCAGAGCCCTGCCTCCTTCAGCATCTGACTCTGACTGATCAGCACTGGCTGCCATCAATCTCTGAATAATCTCAGTGGCCATTTGCAGCTGGCTCCTGTCCCAGCTTCTTCAAAACACACTCCTTCAGAACCATCCTCCTATTAGGAATCCAAACAGATTCTTCAGAGCAAATCTAAAGAAAGGTCCAGAACACAGAAGTTGTAGCCTTTGAAGCCTGTTCCAACCCCACTGTGCCAGTTTCTGATGGCATTAGTCTACATTCAGCCATAACTAAGACCCATAATCAAAGAGAAGCAGTATGGAAGGGTGAACTCTGCAAAGCAGAACCCTAAAGCACTTTAGGCAGATG
Source organism: Ceyx cyanopectus (assembly GCA_013401355.1). NCBI lineage: Eukaryota > Metazoa > Chordata > Aves > Coraciiformes > Alcedinidae > Ceyx > Ceyx cyanopectus. The sequence goes on along the minus strand of VYZU01016566.1, from coordinate 36,139 downwards.
GCTGTGCTAAGCCATGAAGTGTCATTTACAAAACAACATGAAAATGTTCTATTTTAAGAAATTCACTGTAAATAGGAGTAGTAGGATAGAGTGGAATTTTAGTAAAAGTTGAGTTCCATTAAATTATTTTCTAAGCTCTAAAAGATCTAGAAATAAGACCTATTAACTCTACCAGGATTGAAAGCTGTGTTTGAGTTTCAAAAAGGTTTTCCACTGCTTGAAAAGGCTGCTCACAAACAATGATTTTAACTGCCTCCAGGCATTTATCTTGTTTGTCATGTACATAAAAATAAGAAAACTAAATAAGACTTCTTAATGAGACATTCATCTGAATAAATTTGTAATTGTCTTCAATCAAAAGTGTTTATGGGGTCCTGAATACAATACTTCATCTTCACAAACTCTAAGACAGACAGAGAGAGTTTGACAAGCAATTAGGGAACTCAAGATAGAAAGCACTATCAAAGAGAAAGGTATTCTTATTATTAATCATTGTGTAGGTCTGCACTACTGTAAGTCAATATCAGTACATTGAAGTCAATGGAGTAATTGAAGCAACATTGATTTTTCACAGGCTGCAAAGCTGACCCAAAGCATTTCAGTTTATTCAGGTTTGTTTTTAAAAAAATATATGTATTTTTTTCTCTTCTCCCCCTTTTGTAAGTCTAAGAAAGCAAATACCAAAGTTACCATTAATAAAATGTTTAGACTTGAGCACTTGAGAGGATTGATAAAGTATATTAAGATATTCTTTCAGCCTTTTATGTATATAATATTTCTATTCCTGTTTCTGAACCAGATAATAATTTCAGTTGCAGCAATGTTGTTACAGAGAATTGCCAACAAAATACAGTGCTATTACTGAGATAAATATCTGGCTGATAGTAATTTATATGTGCTCTGGTGATACATTTGCACTGTAGCCATTTTTCATAAGGGGAAAGTTTGCCAGAATGCATTACAAAGATATTTGCATAGTCATATCAGCACAGAATGCTTTGGGTTGGAAGGGAACTTAAAGCTCATCCAGTTCCAACCCCCCTGCCAAGGGCAGGACACCTCCCACTTGACCACATTGCTCCAGCCTGACCTTGAACACTTCCAGGGAAGGGGCATCCACAGCTTCTCTGTGCCAGTGTCTCACCACCCTCAGAGTGAAGAATTTCTTCTTAATATCTACTCTAAATCAACCCTCTTTCAGTTTAAAACCATTACCTCTCATCTTACCAGCACACTCCCTGCTACAGAGTCCCTCCCCATCCCTCGTGTAGCCCCCAGTAAGTGCTGGAGGGTTCTCTATCAGTCTGCATTTGTCAGCAGGATGAAAAATCAACACAATGGATTAATGAGAGCAAGGGAAGTTCCTGTGCACATCCAATCAAATACTACATTTGTTGAAAGTACACTGTTGTGTGTTGATTGTTTGTTCACCATGAAATATACAGCATATGTCAGATAACACTGGGGTAAAAATAATTTACCTGAATTATTACTTACTCTGAGCTAGGACATCTCTACAAGCTGGAAAGGGGAGAGAGAAGAGGTGGGTTCAGAGCAATGCAGTTCATGTCTGTGCTTCCATACCTCTGCCTGCTTTTCTAGGTGTAATTACTGGGGCCTTTAAGTGGTAATAAGAAGGTGTTAATAACTGGGGCCCTTAAGGAACCCCAGTGATTTCTGAGCTACAGCCTGCTGTGGTCCCCACTCCTCCCATCACATCCCCATCCCCTACAGTACTCCTTGCACATCTCAAGTCCTCCCTCTTTTGACACAACCCCAGTCTGTTGCCACAACCCTCCTCCTGTCCTGCCTTTTCTCACAACCCTTGCTACCATCCCTCACTCCCCACACCATGGTACCACCTCCTTTCTGCTAAGACCAAGCTCCTCCAAGCTCAGAGTTCTCAATTTATTGCACACCTTACGTGGCTTCCTCAGGTCCAGCTAATCCAGGAGGCTCCTGTGTGGCTTCACAGAAGTGCAGCCTCCTCCAGCTCTTCCCAGTCAGCTGCTGGTTCTGCTTTCTTTCTGCTTTCCATCCATGCTACCAGCACACACTCCTGATTTCAGTGCCTTGACTACAAAATCATGCCTGTGGCAAGTGAAAAATTCCATATACAGGTGGTGTGTACCAAAAATCCACTTGGATGGGACTCTTAAAGAAAAAAAAATAATAAAAGAGAGATACATTCAAAAGAAAAGCCCACAATTGTAACATGGCCCTTCTAGTTTCTCAGAATTAGCATTGCATTAATACATTATTAGTGTGAACTTGGTGTTAAATAAATGTAGATTCTGTTATGCAACTTGCCACACCATGGAGAATACAGAGTACCATGAATTTAGCACATCTGACGTGGAATAACCTCAAGTAATAGGTCAAAATAAAAGCACTTTTTTGGCTCTAACTCACAGTCAGACCCAGTTACCCCATGGAAAATACCCAGGTTTGATGCCTGTAGAGCATCACTCAGATCTGTGCAAGGTGCTTCTCCAGCTCTGTATTTACCCAAGCATTGTCACACTGCCTTCAGACAGATGTTGTAAATAACTCTTGTCTTGACTCATATAATTTTATTGCTGAAGTAAATGAACTGAGGGGGAGACAAAGATCACAGAGCAGAACAGAAAAGGTCATTGTTGCTCTCCCTGCAGTGACAATAAACCACGTTACAGCAGAGACACCAAACCAGAGGTGGGAGAGAGGGAACTGGAAGGAAAGGAGGAGGGAGAGCACAACACTATCTTGCAGTAACACCTGCTTCATAAAGCAGCAATGTGTGAAGAGGAGAAAAGGGCAATTCACCTGAGAGAGATACACTGCTTGGGTCTGCAGCAGTTCTCATTCCAGGGATTTGAAAGGACACATCTAGGCTGTAACCTCAGTGCTGCCCTTGCCACTGCACTTGCATTCTCTGCAAGCAGCAAGCCTGGAAAAAAAAACCCAAGGACTGCAAATCTGATTAGCTGCCATGGAAATATAGAAAAAAAAATATTATACACCAAGTCTCAGTATCTTTTTGAAAGAAGAATTGTATTTTTACCCCAATTTCATAGAAAAAGAACTGAGGCACAGATAGATTAACTGCTTTTCCTGAACTCAAAATACAAACCAAAGTGGCTAAGCTTTCATTCAAGCCCAGATCCTTTCTCAGCTGTGTCCCCTCACTGCTCAGAAATGACCTGTGTAAAATCTATATTGCCTCAGGAGTTCTCCTGAATCAGCCAAAGGGCAGCAGCAGCAGCAGTAGCTGTTGCAGCAGCAGCCAGTTGGGTCTCTCCATTCTGTCACACGTCCTGTGACCTGCTGAGGAGATTTGTACATGTGAGACTCACATTTCTGAATGAATAACTGTGATTTCTAGAACTGTATTCCTGTATTTGACTATCACACTGTAGAACTCAAACATCACCTCTGCTGATGCCTGTGCATTTCAGACACAGACTGTGTCAGACCAGGTGAGCAAAGACCTAGAGTAAAACAGCAATATCAACTTTTAAGTAGTCTGGCTGCACTGAAAGCAAGAGAGGGTTTTCTTTTGGGTCAGCAAGATGGCAAAGCCTAACAAGTGCAGGTTCTGCTCTTTCCACATGTGGCTCTCAGAAAGGCTGAAAGGGGAAGAGGGAGAGGAACAGAAGAGGCAGAGCAGGGCAGGGCAGAGCAGAGCTTGCTGTGCTGCTGCTGAAGAGGATACCAGTGAGCTCACTGCAGCACTGAGCACTCGGTTGCCATCTGTCTCTCCTCCTCAGAAGATCCAAGTTCTGCAGAGCTGGACAAAGAGATGGGAGGGCTCTGGGTAGTGCAGCCAGCCCAGGCAATTCGCTGCTCCTGATCTAGGAATCAAGGGTTTCACTCATCTCTCATTTGCATGCCTGTGAGAGGCAGAGAAAGGAGGGGTTTTTGCTTAGAATGGTTTTCACAGAACTGAGAAAATCTAGTGATGGGAGGGCAGTGGCACTTGGCTGGGTGCTGCAAAGCAGTAACTGTGGCACTGCGCTGCAAGCTCTGCCATCACACACATAAGCACATCACCATCTACCTTCAGAGATCCAGCACCTCTTGGTGAGGGATGCCCCTGGTTTATCCTGATTTAAGGACACTATAAAAGTAAATTAAGCAAAACTGGAAACTCAGGAATGCTTTTTTTTTTTTTCCAATTAAAAATGCAAGAAGCAATTAGTTAGGCAAATTGCAGTTGGAACTTGGCCAGCAAAATCAAATTTTGCTTTTGTAAGCAGCAGCAAAGGATCCTTAAGAGCACAAGTCTAATCTAAAAAAAAAAAAAGGATAGGAGATGGAATAACTGCTCTTTTTTTTTTCTTGTCTTAGTAAGGTTCTTTCATTTTGCTGATTTTTTGCTTATAAATTACTTAATTATATTCCCTATTCATAAACATTCTATGATACAGTTGCCTGGGAGTCTAATCCTGCAATTGTCATTGCAAATTAACAGAAATATGATTTGAAGGGCTATACATTCAGAATTAAAGCATTATAAGAAATCCCTTGATCAGGAAATTAAACATATTCTAGTGAACTGAGTACAGGTCTCATAATAAGCAGATGTATGCTAAAATAAAGGTGGAAACTCTAAACATGGATTTGGTGACTCGTTTCATTTTTATACCCAAATCAAACACATGTTGTTTCTCTCACCATCACAAAAGCCAGGGAGAATAAAGTTGTCCTCTGACACAGATGTAAATCTGTGTTAAGTTGGACCTTTTTTTTTTTTTCTATTTGTTTGCAAAGCACATTTTTGTTGCACAGACTGTAGGAGAATTTCCAAGCAAAATGAAGGAGCAAAGCACATCACAGGGAATGTTCCCTGAACCTGAGTGGGCCAGGGTTTGTTAGAACACCCCACTCATGACAACAAAGCACTGTACAGGCAGGTAAAGGTTGGTTGCTAATAGGAAAGGTATGAAAGCTGAACAAAGAAAACTGTCAGGATAAGATGATTTTCACTTTTAACTGTACATATAAATATATATGTGTGTGTGTGTTAGTGAGAATGAAAGGAAAATATTCTTTCAGATGGGTTTACAAAGAGAAAAGCTAGAAGCAGCAATTTTCATTTTTCTTTTGTAATCTAGATAGTGTAAAATTATTCTGTCTTCACAACCTCAAGGCAAAGAAGACAGTCTGCTTCTCTAGCTATAAAAAAACAATCTGTCAGATTTTTTTTAAAAGGAAGTCACAACTGATTTCTCCTAAAATAAAAAGCAGGAGGATTAGAGCTTTGTGGTGACAATGAAATCTGCTCAGAACTTTTGCAGTGAAACCCTGAGCTCCAGGAGGCTCTGCTTGAGGCACTGATCCTGCAATACAGGCAGTTTACATTCTGGAGGTTCAGGGCTTGAACTGCCAAATGCTCAGACCTCCTTATTCATCTGGATTTAAACTCTTGCAAAAACTCCTGTAAGTGAATAGAGCCAAAGGTGAACAAAATTAAAAGAACCTGCAACAACACACTACATCTTTTACACAATCCTTGTCTTTCCCTTAGAAAAGAAGCTGCAATGCAGCTGGGAAAATATGTATTTAGAAAAAAAATCTAAACAAACTGCTTGATGTAATGTGTTAGATTTGTTATTCTGCCATATTACATAGTACCATGTCCAACTGGCATTCTCTTTGTACACTACTCATTTGCTCTACCAGTTAATTTCTAGCTCTGGGGTCATGTTTGGTTGTTTCTCTTTTGTGGGTTTGATGATCACAGTCTCCCCAAAGTTTTCAAGAGCCCCAATATTAAGTTCTTTGGCTACCTCCCAAGAAAAGGAATGTTCTTCTCCGGGTCTAAACCCCACTCTAGTTTCCATAAAAAGACTCTGATGAACTTTTAAACACAAAGCTCAGGCACCTGGGGTAGAGTCAAAGGAATTGAGGCAAGGATCCAGCTTTTCTGCTTCAACCCTTTTTGCAGAGGCTGGATCACAGTCTTATTTAGAGCTGAATAAGCTCAGTTTGGGCAAGTCGGGTGCAGGGCAATCTGCCAGCACTGCTCACGCCTGGCCATGTGCCAAAACAAAACAGAATCTGTCTCCAAATTAGCAAGTCCTTAAGATCAGGAAATTTTATGTCTGTATTTGTTTCTTTAGTAGTTAGCATGCTGTGGAAGGTGTGCAAACAATCAGTCCCAAACCTCCTGAATACTGGCAGTTCTCTGTGCCAACTGATTCAAAGTCCAGCACAGTATTTAGTCCAGCTCTAGCACAGATAAAGAAGATTCACAGCTTGCCCTGGTAGTTACAGAGAGATTTTTAAAGGCACAAAAGGAACAGCAGCCTACAAGTATTTGAAGGGCAGTTACAAAGCCAAACTCTTCTTGGCAGTTACAGTGTAGTAAGAGGCAATGGCCACATAGGTTTGGGCTGGGAATTAAGGAAAATACAAACATGGTGGAATCTCTGTCCTTGGAGGTTTTAAGGGCAATTCTGCTTGGAGAGGAATTCTGAAGATGCCTTCAGCTGGCATTTCTGTGAGACAAGGAAGTCAGCTACCCATTTTTTGNNNGGAGATGGAATAACTGCTCTTTTTTTTTTCTTGTCTTAGTAAGGTTCTTTCATTTTGCTGATTTTTTGCTTATAAATTACTTAATTATATTCCCTATTCATAAACATTCTATGATACAGTTGCCTGGGAGTCTAATCCTGCAATTGTCATTGCAAATTAACAGAAATATGATTTGAAGGGCTATACATTCAGAATTAAAGCATTATAAGAAATCCCTTGATCAGGAAATTAAACATATTCTAGTGAACTGAGTACAGGTCTCATAATAAGCAGATGTATGCTAAAATAAAGGTGGAAACTCTAAACATGGATTTGGTGACTCGTTTCATTTTTATACCCAAATCAAACACATGTTGTTTCTCTCACCATCACAAAAGCCAGGGAGAATAAAGTTGTCCTCTGACACAGATGTAAATCTGTGTTAAGTTGGACCTTTTTTTTTTTTTCTATTTGTTTGCAAAGCACATTTTTGTTGCACAGACTGTAGGAGAATTTCCAAGCAAAATGAAGGAGCAAAGCACATCACAGGGAATGTTCCCTGAACCTGAGTGGGCCAGGGTTTGTTAGAACACCCCACTCATGACAACAAAGCACTGTACAGGCAGGTAAAGGTTGGTTGCTAATAGGAAAGGTATGAAAGCTGAACAAAGAAAACTGTCAGGATAAGATGATTTTCACTTTTAACTGTACATATAAATATATATGTGTGTGTGTGTTAGTGAGAATGAAAGGAAAATATTCTTTCAGATGGGTTTACAAAGAGAAAAGCTAGAAGCAGCAATTTTCATTTTTCTTTTGTAATCTAGATAGTGTAAAATTATTCTGTCTTCACAACCTCAAGGCAAAGAAGACAGTCTGCTTCTCTAGCTATAAAAAAACAATCTGTCAGATTTTTTTTAAAAGGAAGTCACAACTGATTTCTCCTAAAATAAAAAGCAGGAGGATTAGAGCTTTGTGGTGACAATGAAATCTGCTCAGAACTTTTGCAGTGAAACCCTGAGCTCCAGGAGGCTCTGCTTGAGGCACTGATCCTGCAATACAGGCAGTTTACATTCTGGAGGTTCAGGGCTTGAACTGCCAAATGCTCAGACCTCCTTATTCATCTGGATTTAAACTCTTGCAAAAACTCCTGTAAGTGAATAGAGCCAAAGGTGAACAAAATTAAAAGAACCTGCAACAACACACTACATCTTTTACACAATCCTTGTCTTTCCCTTAGAAAAGAAGCTGCAATGCAGCTGGGAAAATATGTATTTAGAAAAAAAATCTAAACAAACTGCTTGATGTAATGTGTTAGATTTGTTATTCTGCCATATTACATAGTACCATGTCCAACTGGCATTCTCTTTGTACACTACTCATTTGCTCTACCAGTTAATTTCTAGCTCTGGGGTCATGTTTGGTTGTTTCTCTTTTGTGGGTTTGATGATCACAGTCTCCCCAAAGTTTTCAAGAGCCCCAATATTAAGTTCTTTGGCTACCTCCCAAGAAAAGGAATGTTCTTCTCCGGGTCTAAACCCCACTCTAGTTTCTATAAAAAGACTCTGATGAACTTTTAAACACAAAGCTCAGGCACCTGGGGTAGAGTCAAAGGAATTGAGGCAAGGATCCAGCTTTTCTGCTTCAACCCTTTTTGCAGAGGCTGGATCACAGTCTTATTTAGAGCTGAATAAGCTCAGTTTGGGCAAGTCGGGTGCAGGGCAATCTGCCAGCACTGCTCACGCCTGGCCATGTGCCAAAACAAAACAGAATCTGTCTCCAAATTAGCAAGTCCTTAAGATCAGGAAATTTTATGTCTGTATTTGTTTCTTTAGTAGTTAGCATGCTGTGGAAGGTGTGCAAACAATCAGTCCCAAACCTCCTGAATACTGGCAGTTCTCTGTGCCAACTGATTCAAAGTCCAGCACAGTATTTAGTCCAGCTCTAGCACAGATAAAGAAGATTCACAGCTTGCCCTGGTAGTTACAGAGAGATTTTTAAAGGCACAAAAGGAACAGCAGCCTACAAGTATTTGAAGGGCAGTTACAAAGCCAAACTCTTCTTGGCAGTTACAGTGTAGTAAGAGGCAATGGCCACATAGGTTTGGGCTGGGAATTAAGGAAAATACAAACATGGTGGAATCTCTGTCCTTGGAGGTTTTAAGGGCAATTCTGCTTGGAGAGGAATTCTGAAGATGCCTTCAGCTGGCATTTCTGTGAGACAAGGAAGTCAGCTACCCATTTTTTGTAGGCTTGGTGCTTTTGGAATTCCCTACTTCAACTTTTACACTGTGTGTAGGGGAGTAGAGATGGAAGAAGTAACAACTGGTAGGAAAAAGGCTACTCCTTGTGCTTACCTTGCCTGATACTTTCCAAGGCCAAGGAAAAACACCCATCAGTATTTTTGTTACTGACTGAGATGTGACATTCACATAACCCCCACAGAGGTTAATCCAGCACTTACAACTGCCTTGTGTGTGGATTCTGTGTGTCCATACACCAGCCTCAACATCCAGGATAAGAGAAATCCAAGGGACAGAACATGATTGCACAGAACTGGCATTGCATTCTTGAACTAACAAGTGTGTTTTCCAGATAGATGCATCCTGCAGATACTACTCATTGCATTCAGGTAGTTACTACACTGCAGCTGTCTTCCTTGAGCAAGTGAGAGCAGAGTTTGCTCCTGGAGCAATACATTTCTTTCACTGTAAATAGATGGCATTTGCCTTTTGCTTAATTTAATAGAAGTTTCAAAATCAGCTTTGCTAGTACCTGTGTTATATTTAGAGACATACACACTTCCATCAAAGAGAAGTTTCCACCCCCTCATCAAGAAGCCTGTGATAAATCTCAAAGCCCAGGCATGCAACCTGCTCTCAGCTTAGAGCTGTGGCTGTGGAAACACACATCCATGCTCAGTTACATGAGGATGCTTTGGTTTGGGGAAAGGAGGAAAATTGGAAGCTGATTGACTTCGTTTGCAGTCAGGTGGAAGAAGTTTCACCCTGTGGAAGGAGCAAGGTAAAAATCTGCACAGTTGCCTGGAGGCCAGGGCTGAGTTTACAGCAGGCTGCTCACCTCTGATCAGAACAGGCTCTGTAGCAGTGCCAAGAAGCAAGTGTTCATACCAGACCAAGCAGCATTCTACACCTATTTACAAAGGACACCATGTCGAGAGCAATTTTCTTTAGAAAATACCTTATTAGTCATGGTGGTTTAAAGGTTTCCTGCACAACTTAAGAAGACAAAAAAAAAAAGAAGAGAATATGTTACAGCAGAACTAGGAATTCACCTACCACAGTACTGAACGTTCCACTGGAAAGAAAAAAAAGTATTTGGCTGTTTCACAAGATGATGAGTTTTATAGAATTGCTTTTGTTTTCTTGCCTGGGAAAGGAGTGTTATTTATAAAACAGTAAAAGATTGAGAAAGCAGCTTGGCAAGATGTCCTGTCACATACTTCAGAATAGATCAGATCAGACTCCTCATTTATAATTTATAATTTCATGAGGCCATTCAGTTTTTAATTTCCTTTTTTTTTCCCTTTTCTATCACCAAAATGTGAGAACAAAGGCAGAAATAATGAGTAAGAGAGAATCTTTTGCCTCTAGAAATATCCTCCCCCTGAAACTAGAAATCATATTTTGAATTTATCCACTGAAGTAGAACAAGTTAATTAGGAAAGTGAATCATAGAAGTGTTTTGCAGCTCCAACTTTCATACATACACATTTTTATATGTATGGTATATGTTCTAAACTACATGTTCACCTGAAACACATGGCAATGGTACCCACCAGAGCTGCATTCTGGGACATCAGTGAGTTGTCCCAGCTCTGCAGCCTTGTGGTGGCTCCACAGAAGTGCTGCCAGATGAACCAGAGGGAGCTCAAGTCTGCCATGCTCATCCAAATAACCTGAGGTGTACCAGCAGAGAGATTAGGTTGTATTTTCATGGCATCTTCAAGTCTAGGTGCAGATGGCAGCTGAAATGCATCATCTCACCCTTCCCTGGCACCCTGGGAGATGCTGCTGCTCCCAGATTTGCACTGGTGTTTGCACTGAGGTGTGAGGGAGAGCAGAAGGTGATCTGGCTGGGAACTCTTGCATTTTGCTGTGTTTTCAGAGCAGCCCCCTGAGCTCATTTGCATGAGGGTGCACGTATGTGAGTCACACCTAACCCTGCACACACCTAACCCAGCATAAACCTAACCCAGCACACACCTAACCCAGTATAAACCTAACCCAGCACACACCTAACCCAGCACACACCTAACCCAGTACAAACCTAACCCAGCATACACCTAACCCTGCACACACCTAACCCAGTACAAACCTAACCCAGCACACTCCTAATCCAGCACAAACCTAACTCAGCACAAACCTAACTCAGTACAAACCTAACCCAGCACACACCTAATCCAGTACAAACCTAACCCAGTGCACACCTAACCCTGCACACACCTCCCACAGGAGCCTTTACAAGGGGAGCAGACCACTTGTAACTATTTCCTGTAATGTGCTTTATATATTATTTTTTGTTCTTACACCCCAGAACACCATTTCTCATTTTTAGCATCACGTTCCTGGCTTGTATTTCACCTGTAATTCTCTGTAACAACACCTCCTTTTCTGCCAGGGATTCCCCAATTAGCATCTCTAGGTTTCATTTCCCTTCCCTTACTGTAGCACTTCATACTCATCTTTCCTGGAGTATTTACACTGGAGGTGACACCAACAGGCTCATAATCAGTCATCCTGACTCCTTTATTACAGCAGAAATAGGTGGTAGATCTTCTAGAAAACACTATTTACAGGTGTGTTGATGATGGTTACATCTGCCAGGGGAAAAAAAAGAGACCAGTAGGGATATGTTTGGTGGCAAAACATTGCTCAACAATTACACAGTTAAAGTGCAGTGTGGATTCAGCAGGCCCTCAACACCACATTCTGGTTGTAGATCATTGCCTAGGAGAGAACACACAGGTCTCCTGGAGAACATCACAGAAAGAAGACAAGCTGCACAGTGGATTTCTGACAAGAATAAGTGGCTGCATTTGTGCTGCACCCCGTGGAACCGATGGATGGAGGCAGAACAGCAGGGATGTAGGAGTCATTTGCTGCTGAAAAATGTGCAGAGCTGGTTTAAAACCTTTCAAAGTACAGAAGGGAACAAGAATTCAAGCTCAGGCATGACAGTTACCATATGCCAGGGTTGGATTTCTTTTTCTTTTTATATATTATTCCTAAAAATTACAGGGTGGGATTGAGGGCTTGGGGTGAACAACTCATTTCAGGACTTCTCCCTGTCCTTTGAGCTCAAGTCACCCACAGGGCAACCCTGATATTCCAGAAGCCATTTGTTTTTTCTGTCTGTCCTGCTGCTCACCCAGGGAGGCTGCTGAGCTCAAATGATCAGGATAGTTCCCTTTGGTGTCATCACCCTGCAGAGCAGGGCAAGGGGAGTGCACTGGGGATGTTACAGTTCACACATTACCAAGTGCACTTCGTGTCACACTTGAAAGCCCATCCCTGCCTGGTATCAGAGCTCCATCTTATCAGGAGTGACAGTCCAGCCTTTGGCAGCAATTCTTTTGGAGGTGAGGGCATGGAGGAATGGCAGAGCATTTCCCAAGGAAACCTGAGCTACCCCTTTTGGTAGCCAAACCAGTTTCACATCTGTGTGTCTTGATGCATCATCATCCCACCAGACAGCTTCTGCCCACTGGAAGGTGTATCTGTGTTTTCTCTATTCTTTGTACAAATGGTCAGTGGGAAAGGTTTGCTACTTCTCTTCAAAACCGATATTTACACAATTGGTCTGCATCATCTAAAAACTTCATTTAGAAGGAATAAAAACACCCAGGATAGCAAAACAAGGACTACTAGAGTTGCAATCCTTGTTTATTACTACATGGGTTTGAGAAATTAAAAGTTATTTGGCAAGGTGAAATGGAACTGGAAAAACTTAATGAAAAATGTGTCTCAGCTACAGTCACCAATGTATCTACCAACAGCTACTCACTAGAAATCACAAAATAAGTGGAATTGTCTCTGCTTGGGCATAATTAATGTTGCATATTTCATACACTTGATACACTAGAACATACACTGACCCTGTGTATATTATATATTCACACAGGTTCACTCATGCATACATATGTACACACAGACAAAACATTACACTGGTAATTTCTTTGCTCTTGCAAAGCCTGGGTAGAATCAGCAGTTTAAAATGTGATACCAACCATGTACATTCTTCACTTTAAATTTCCAGTGAAGGTGCATTCCTCAAAAGTGTTTTCATTATCATTTTTCTGTGAAGTTCTCTTCACTTTCTTCCGATTCTCAAATTTAGTATTGGTGTTGAAATACAAAGCATGAACTCTGGGCCAGTGAAATCACATCCCTTGAATATTCATGTCCTTGGGGGCTGTGTGTGCCTTGGTATTGAATGGCATCCCACAAGTACTTGATTTGCTTCTCTCTTTACAGCCTGTGACAGGTTGAAGACACTTGGTCATTGAAACTTCCCTCAACTCCCTGCTCCTTGTCAGAGGACCACTGATTAACACCTCAGAGCAAAGATTTATCCTCACAACTTGGCTCTGCATGATACCAGCTCTCAACTTGATCCTCAAGGCTTGGTGAGAAACATATTCCAGGCCACAGACCCTCAGAATAATTTAGGATTTGTGTACAATTACAAAAATTCATATTCTCATTGTGATTTCTGCTGCTAAGAGCAAGGGCTGGTGAAGATGAGAAGAATTTGCCTTGTTGATTGGCTGTATAAAATAAATTTAAAGATAGTAATTCCAAATATAACATCTTATGAAACTGGAACTTATGGAACTCTTTTCAACACTAGCAATAGCAAAAAAGTTCATAAAATTTTAATCTTTCAGTCAATCTTCCTCACTCCTCATTGTTTCTGCTCCCTGAAGGGCAAAGGGTGATCTTATGAGTCCACCTCACACAATTTTCTTGTGGAGCTTATGAACTTTACCTCTCTTGGTTGTTTTTTTTTCTCTCTGAGCTGACATGAGTGTGCATCACATGATCCCTGTTTCTGTTTTCTTTTTCCAGCTGTTCCAGATATGGTGCAAATGACTCGCATCAAGCACCACAAAGATAAACTTGTTTGCTAAAAGGAAAACTGCAAATTACCTTTCCTTTCTTCTTTTTTTCTAGTTTGCTGTTTTTAAAAGGAGTTAATTCATTCTCCTGCCTCACTGGCACATTGGGAAACTGATGGTCTAGTTTGTGTGGGTAGATCACCAAACTATGCCCAATCCTACCAAACTTGTTAGTAATAATCTTAGTCATCAAATAATAATAATCAGATAATAATCAGATAATTCTGATCATCATCTGTACCATGGACACATGTGGAGAACAAAATCAGTGAATTGTGAGGCTGTCCTGGAAGAAACTGGGACTCAATTGATATGGAAATATTCAAGACTAGCCCTAAACAAAACAGGCAGGGAGTATCACCCTCTTCTAGCTGTCTCTGAACGTGCTGGACTCAAGCTTTCAGCTGGCATTAATTTTTTCTTGATATTGGGTGCCATTGTCAGTTACTGCTGCATTTAGACAGTAAACAATAAATATCTTTTTCTTAGTTAACGAGATTCCCAGCATGACATAAGGGCTCATTTTTTAAAGCTGAGAGTTCTCTATTTGTCTCTAAAATGTGTTTTTCAGTTCTGGAGGACAGAGCTGTAATACTGTAATCCTTTTATGTTTTGTCATTTTAGGAGCTGCTGGCATCTCTTATATTTATGGACATCCCCTAGTGAATAAACTAGACAGAACAGAAAAAAATAAAATAGAAAATCAGTTTTCTGGCCAGTGTCAGAGCCACAGTGAAAACAAAGCAAACTAGAGGAACAGCAAACATCTGAGATTGGAAATGCTTCTGGTATGGTTTGCATGATGGGCTTAGAGAAAATGTCTTTTTTTCTATGATTGAGGTTTATTTTCTTTAGCAGTGCAGGTGAACCTGGCACTCCAACCCAGAAATAATGCTCTTTATTTTTCCAGGAAGAAGATTGTGTGCTAGGGACATCAGTTTATTAGAATTACACTCCCTCTTGGCTCCCTTTCACTGCTGAATGCCAGGGTCTGGTCTTTGGTGGACAAGTGGCTTGCTAGACCACAGTTCCCTCTTCTTGCTCCCTCCTTTCTCCCCAGCCCTTGGATTTATGAAAGGTACCAAGCTGCCTTTTCAAATCTGCTCTGCTTTACAGTTACATAAAGATCATTTGCTGGAAGCCTGTAATCATAGGGACTACAAGAAAAAAGATTTTGAAAACTATTCATGTTGTATTTGTTCCCAAACTGTTTTTCTTTGAGAACAATGTTCTTCAGTTAAGTTTGATGTTGCAACATAAATACTTTGGCATTAAATTAAGCCTGTCCAACCTCTTGCTTCTCCCCTTTCCATTCACATCATGCCTAGGGAAAATCATTTCTTTGTTTTCAGCATGGTACAGTCTCAGGCCATGGTGACAAATTATTTTTCTTATAGGAACCTACCTCATCTGGTTCATGGCCAGAGAGAGCTGAATGAGGGAGCAGCTCTTCAATAGGCTGCTTTCTTCTTGCTTAGCATAAAGCCCCAAGGTCTATTAACATCAGCAGCCAAGCTCTAGTAAAAGGCCCATTATAAATGTTCCCAGTGGTTATCACTGGCACTCATCCCTCCAGTGTCTTGGTGAATCAGCAGCATGGTCTGGCCCAGCTTGGGATTTTTTTTTTAGGCCTGATATTTTGTGACTATTTACCATGACATGGTCCCATTCAGTTCAAGTGCAGCCATGAATGCTGCAGCATTCCACATGTCACCTCTCCCTAAAGATGCTGCTTGGAAAATTAAGAATACAACTTTGCAATCAGCTATGAAAAAAAATATGGCTTAAATGACTTACAGGAATCAGCTAAAATGAGGTTACTTGGCACCATGTTTATCTTTTAGAGACAATTAGATAGTAATAAACATGAGGTTAGTCAATCTCCATCTATCCACCCACCTGCCTCGACAACACATCAACCTGCTGAGCAGTCTCAGCCCAACTTCTCAGGAGGTCAGTGACAAAGAGAATTAATGCTCTGAGATTGTGCACACTTGGGTGGAGTTGGGGACCCAGAACAGGCTTAGAGACAACATGCAGACACTGGCTTAGGCAAACAGAGAAGTCACAGGAGAAGTAAGGATGGGGGTTTAGGGAATGGAAGTCTGGAAACTACAGGAAAACAGTTTTATTAGTTTGGTGGCTTATGGAATGATTTAGTTTTCAATGGATTTGCATACCTCACAAGTTTTTTAGGTAGGACTACTCATTTTTATTAATTTCCCTCACTACACAACCCTAATTAACTCCCAGAAAAAAGCTTAGGGGGAAAGAATAACTGATATCTTTAAAGCCTGCACGAGAACATCCATCCATCACCAGAAAAGGGGTGGAGAGCAAATTAAACCTGCACAAGGCTGCCTTAATTCTGCCATTTCCTACCTCATACGTGTTTGATGCCTGAACCTTAGGAACCTTGCTTTTAACAAGGTGTTTTGCTAATCTAACCTTTACACATACACAGATGGGAGCCACAGAACTCCGAGTGCGTGCAAAGCATGTCTGACTGCAGTATCATTCCTGCAATTGAGAGTTTGAAATACGGAGTTCTTGACATTGTCTTATTAGTGAATTGCTAAATCTGGCATGTTTGAATTTCACACTTCAGCTGTATTCTTTTAAAGCAGGAACCAATTACTGAATTGGCTTTTTAGAAGTGCTTAAGTGGTAGTCGGGCGTGCAAAGTTCAACAGCTTTTTCATGTTGATGCAGCTGGGTCCTGAGTTTCAAAATTCTTTCATGAAACACATGTAATTTCATAGAACTACATGTTAACTGATGGAAGACAAAGAGTTGCACAAGATATCTATAGTTAATTGTTGTAATAAATGAGGCCAGTGAGAAAGACACAGCTGCAAGCCTCTAAGCTGCATGTGTCAAATACAGTTGTTCCAAAGCAAGTAGTAACCACACATACATTTGTGCTAACTAAAAGCATCCTGAGAGGATATAAAGAAATAAAATGTTGCTGTAGGAATCACACAAGTGGATCAGATGGAGCTTCTGCAAAGTAAACCACCTAGGATGTACTAGAAATGCCTTATTGACTGCAAGGGTTAACTTGTTCCACAAGCTTTTGAGTCTTAACTTGTGGCTGAGGGTTTTGTGTCAGTCTGATATCAGAGGGATTGAAAACAGCATCATTCAGTGGCAATAAAATCCCATGTGCCAGAGAGCTTTTCCTACCTGTGCCCTGGGATCCAGCTGGGAAAGGTTGGTTTGAAGAGCATGGTAAGCATCACACAGAACTTTTGCCCTCCATCTCTGGACAGCTCTGGCCTTGCCTCTCCTTACCAGAAGCCCTACTCAGAAGTGCTTTATCTTGAGAAATCAGTTTTTGCTGCTCTGTTTTCCCATTAGCAGAAACCACCTTAATATGGGGAGGAATAACATGGGAATTGCAGACAGCATTCCTGATTTACTTAAAGAGAGGAAAATGCACAGGGAGTGACTGACAAAGGAAAGGAGAAGCTGTGAATGGAAGTGACATATCAAGGCATTCACTGGAACATTTGATGGCTTTAACCCTCTGTGAAATTCCAGATGGGGATTTGAAAGCAAGCAAGCCTGCTGCCTGAGGCCAGGTCAGTATTTCTTCATTTCTAACGAGGAGGCATCACTGGAGCAGACAGAAATAGACTGTTCCTCCAGAGCCTAACAGCCCAGCAGAACCTGCAGGAGTTCCTTACAGTTCATAAATACAGTCAGGCTACAAACCCGTGATTTAAAGGCCTTTAAAATCACTGATTATTCAGGCATCTCCTGTGATAAACTGTCACACGATTTAATTATCTTCCACAGTAGCAATTTAGTGCAGTCCCTGGAGACATGCCATTGAACTCTTGCCTTCACACTGAGCAAATGGTTCAATTACAGCCTCTGCAGCCCTTTGGACACAGGGGAGAGACTGTTCATCTGCTGCACGCCCCACTGAGGTACCAGACACCAGGAGTCATCTTGGCAACTTGGCCTTGCTGCTGCTTTTTGGCCTTGGGGGCAGCTACCTGGGCTCTATCAGAGAGCAGAACCAAGGTGGGGGAGAGTGGAGGAACCCCCCAGGCACACACAGGGGCCAGGTTGGCTTCATTCCCAGCAGGACACCTGCTCTGCCTGCTCTTCACCTTCTCTGCAGCACCCTTCTGGCCCTGCCTGGGAAGCTGTTTCCAAAGGGAGAAATCTTTCACCTCACTGCCTTGTATAATAAAGAGGCTAGGAAAGCATTCCAAGATAATTCCACTTGAGCAAGGCTTTGTTCCCACACATTTCACAGGGACCTGGCTTCTCCTGTTTGATCCTGTTGCACAGCTGGTACACAACAGCCTCCCTGAAGTTTGTGTTGACAAAAGCTCACTAAATATTGTGTGAGACCATAAGAACAGCATATGGTTTCACTGCAGAATGAAACAAAGCTGAAAAAAAAACCCCTTCCACACACTCCCTACCTCTTAGTTCACAACAGAGTGAGAGGAAACCATAAGGTGAACACACTTGACAGCAGAATGCCTGGGATTCTAAATCCAGAGGAGAAACTGCAAACTTTTTGTGCTGTGGGGATGTTTATGAAGAAACCCTACATCTGAGCAGGCCAAACTTTGCAACAGCTTGGCTCTAGAGCTAGTGCTGTGGCTCAGAGTTAGCTCTGCTCCTTGCAGGCTATCTTGTTTTGAAAGAAGCATTTTGTTTTCCTGAGGTCCTCCCTGTGCCCAAGGTTGCCCTTTAATTCTGCAGCATAAATTAATTCTGCCTGGTTGAAGGGTAGTGATCCAACAGCATGAGACTCTTGCCAAGTTTCAGACAACCTGATCCTCCTCCCCAGGGGAGCAAAGCCCCTATATACTGGAAGAGTCACTAAAAGCAACAAAGCCAGCAGAAAGAGACAAAAAGGTTTTCACCTTTCCAAAACTCAGACACCAGATCTCTGCAAACAACCTAAGGATGCTCAAAGTAAAGATGCTGAGTAAGGTTTCCAGCCAGCTCTGGGACTCAAGGAAGCAGATGGATACAGGGAGATGGGGGTGTTAGGTCTGCAAAGTCAGCACCAGCCTGTTCCCTTGCTTGAACTGCTGCAAAGGAAATTCTTCTCCCAAGGATGGTTTAAAAGAGTCAATGGTTTTGTGGATAATCTGCTAATTATTATTAATATTGCTAATATTATTACTTCTCAAGACTCTCTCATCCAAGCTCTCTTATCTTACATGCATTTCAGAAAACTATTTAAGTCTATTCCACTGCATCAAGCTGGACTGCAGCTTGTTCAAGTGCACGAGGAGGATGGGGAGGAGAACAATCATTTCTGTGAGCAGCAGTCAATTACTCCATTGCTGTGTGCTGGTTTATAGGCTTTTCACTGCCAATCAGTGTCACAGCTTTTCATCTCCTTTTTTTTCCCCAAACAAGTGCACATTATTTCACACAGTTCAACTGATTTTAGCCTGGCAGCACTCTGTAAATAGAGCTGGGCCCTGTCAAGTGGTTAACTTCTTTCACTTTGCACATCACCTCTGATTATTGCCAGAGAAACAACAAGCCACCATCAGTGGTTATTGGCCCAGACAGGTGCCAGAAGGCAATCT
The DNA here is from genome assembly GCA_013401355.1 of Ceyx cyanopectus. Taxonomy (NCBI): domain Eukaryota; kingdom Metazoa; phylum Chordata; class Aves; order Coraciiformes; family Alcedinidae; genus Ceyx; species Ceyx cyanopectus. Next base: position 16,928 of record VYZU01016566.1, on the reverse strand, counting down.
GACCATCTCGATTTCATGTCAATGCAAAATGCAGCTGGGAAATAAGTGTAGTTGTAGCCTGGGAGTCATCTCAAAGATCAGCAAGGATCACAATATCTTCCTCTGGAGCCTCTGGGCAGGAGGGAAACTCCAATTACTTGGTGCAAAGTTGAGTTCTTTTGAAACATCAGGCCTGAAGATGGTCATGTGGTAGATTTTTGTGGGTTGGGGTGGTGTTTGGTTTTTTTAAGGAGCTATCTCAAGTGGAAGCAGCAGCCTCATCACACTGGCACTGATTTGTCTGCACTGCACTTTGAGCATTTTGCTGCAATTTTTCCTACCTTGTTGTTTCATCAAAGGTTCCTGATTAGCTAATATAAATAAATAAGCTGTTGAAGACCCTTCTTCATTTACTTAATGTCTGAATCAACCCCTGTAGCACCAGGGACCTCTGTTTTTGCAGCCTGCCATAGTCTGGCAAAGGCTGTGCTGAAAACAGGAGGTGGTTGTGTCCCTCCAAACAAAAATAAAAGCAGCATTCAACCAGGACCTCCTCAAGAGGGTCTTGCTGGAGTGAAAAGGTGCTAGAAACTCATAAAAGCTTTGCAGTGTCCAACCCAGCTGGGAAATGCACTCAGTGCACATGAGACAACTTAGTCTATTCATGCTGTACAGCAACAGTCACATTTTTCCAGCTCAGTGACTCTGATATGCAGACACAGGTAAAGACAGAGTGCAGAAGAAAGACATTTCAGCCTTTTCCTCCAGGCTTTTAGCTCTAAGACAATATTATCCAGTGATTAGGTTACTGCTATCCAGACCCAACTGTTATTTTTGGATCTGCCCTTTTCCAGCTTTCAGTCACTAAAATTCAACATGCCTCAGTTTCCTCATGTAAAAAATGGGATTGAAAAATTCATATATCAGGGCAAAACATTTTTTAAATGCTGGGATGTTTTCTTATCAATGACCCTATGGAAAAACAATCTATTTCTCTCTTACAAGCTGCCACTGTATTGTAGGTGGACTTGTCAACTGTTCAAACACATGGAAGAATCATGTTGTAACTGGGTTATTAGTTTTTACTGTGTCCACCAGGAAAGCTGGTATCAACAGTTATATTTAACTGCTTGGATCCAATTAAAGCATCAAAATGAACTTACACTACACATCTGCATATGGAGCCAGCCATTTAATAGATGGATTTCCAAAGTAACTGCATAGAAACATGCCCTTAAGGGTCACATCTTTCACTGGAATCAATGAACAGTGGAGAATCAGGCCCTTGTAAAAAGCTTTAGAGGCACTTTGTAGAATGACTTGCTCAGCCAAATTGTTATTTGATATAAAGAAATGTCCTGTCCCATCTCAATTTACACAGCTCCAGAGGGATCTCACAAGAAAATACTGTCTTACTTGGAAGGGAGATAGAGAAGATGATTTTATTGCTTTCTAGTTAGAAACTGGTTTGTGTCTCTGACTCAAATATCCCCCTAAATCTACTGAGAGACTCAATTAGAGCACAGACTCACCTCTCTGGTGGTGGATTATTAGTATCCCTGGAAAGGGAATAAGGAACTTTGACAGTACCTGAAGGAACTGTTCCTATAACCCAAATACAACCCCAAGCTGAAGGGATGAAGTCAGAAGATACAGGTCTGCTTAACTTCATCAGCTGATTGGTTTTCCTTAAATTATTTATGGTAAACAGTTCAAAGTATTATTAGAATTCTCTTCTCCTTATAAGAACAACTTTGTCCTTGTGCCCAGAATGAGAGAAAACCAACCAAATGGGGGATTTCTGCATATATTTCAGAAGATTTTATTCTAAAAGCAGAGAAAGGGGATGAAAGTTGCAAGCATCATTAGATAAACTGTTTTCATAGTTTATAGACATCACTGCTGAGTTTGTGGGACTAAAGCAAAAGAGACACTCAGGTTTTTTTGTCCAGTGGTTTAAGGTGAGGAAGCATTTTATAATGAAGTGTAGCAGATAGATAAGAAATAAGAGAATCCCAAGATGCAGTAATATGTAGGAATTGATAGAGAATAATTTAGAAGTGTGAGTGGCAGAGGCATTATCTGACCTGGAGAAGTTATTTATTCATTATAAGCTAAAATGCCCAGAGAAGTCATAGGAGAAATACAAAGCAACACACAGGTTAAGATAAATAAGAGAACTTTGGAAACTGAAATTTAGGTACATTTTTTCAGCTGCATCATTTGCCTGTGAACTGTGTCACAATATTGTTTAATATTATTGCTTCATAATATTGCTTAATTCTGGCAAACTTGTGCAGAACTGAATAAGCTTTAGAATAGGTAAATCACTGCAATTTAAAGAAATACCACAACCTTTTCTAATCCTGTCTCTCTGCTGTTTTATCAGAAGTAAAAAGAAATTGGAGAGCCTGCCAAGGCTCAGCAGAACCCTCCAGGGGCTGCTGGCATTAGCCTCTTAGGAAGGTGCTTGTGCTGGTCTTATCTGGGGGAGGTCAGCTCCCCATGGAGCTGGGTGGCAGCAGCTCCAGTGCTCATTAAGTGCATTAATTTGCTGTTCCTAGGACTGCCCCACAAAGCAAATGAGTAAAGTCCATTTAGAAGAAGCCTGAAAACAGCAGAAGCTGAAACATTCAAGGCTCCCTGACCCTTGTGTTTAGGAGCAAAAGGGTCAGTGAGCAAAGCAGGGTTTGGCTGCCTGCACCAGAGCAGCTCCTTAATGGTTTCTGGAATAGTTTGAGTCTCTTACCTAATTAAACTTTAATTTCAAGTCCTTATAAAGCCAAACCAAAACAACACCCCCAACAGGGAAGATAACCCAAAAAAGATGCTGAAGATATGGTAAGAGCACAGCAAGGTGGCTGTGGCATAGCTCAGCTCTCTGCCTTACCCTGTAGCATCCAGAATGTGTCTGGTTTTATCTGTTATTTTTCCACAGCTCGTCTCTTGGCTTCCTGAGCCTCTGCAGCTCTGTATTTACACAGCTGCCTCTGAAGCTGTAAGTCAGCAGCAGTGATTGTTGCACAAACAAATGGAACATGTGGATCTTGCCAAGTATCACTTACCCCAGTTTTCCTCCTCCTCCTTAAGCAGTTTATGTTTTGGCACTAACAGGCTTCCTGAAAATTAAAAAGAAAATGCTTTCTGCTGTGTTTCATGTATAATGCATAGCTGGGTTGGCAGAAATAAAAAGACAATTTGAATAGGAGAAAACACAAATAAGAGAGATTTCAGTGTAATGCAGCAAAATTCACTTGTCACACCCAGGCCAGCACAGAGGATGCTGTGCATGTCACATACCCTGAGCGTGTGACCCTTTGGCTTTGGCTGGACAAACACATCCTGCCAGGTCAGGCTCATTAACACTGTCAAACACATCAGGGCCATACTCAGCAGTTGCTTTTCTCCCTCCTTCAATCATGGTCAGGTTATCAGAACAGCAAACCAGCTTTTCACACCTTAGGGATACATTTTACAACAGTTTTTCATCTGCATTTTGATGACCAATTGACTTGCAGTCTGAGGGACACCACTGCCTAAACACCAACAGCTGGTTTCTTCATTTTTCTTCTTAATTAAGACTGGTTGTGACACAGGAATTTACACCATGGCTTGCCCCTGGAGGTGGAAAATAGCCCCTGTGTGCTGCACAAACACTGTGCAATGGGGAACACCACACTGACTATGGGAGGCAGATCAGGATGAAGAGATCCAGAAGTTCTGAAATGAAGTTATCAAAGGTCTCCCAAGCTACAGATGTTGCTATAAATAGACATCCTGTGTTACTAGAAACTTCAGAGGAGTCTGTCTCACAGCACTTCATTCCTCTAAGTGAAAATACAGAAGGAGGTAGCTAGGATTGTACCAAGTTCAACACCAGAAGAGGTGTGTTATTGAACAGTAGAAATATCCAGATACTCATTTAACAGCATCAAACAGAAAATTTAGCATGGGAGAGTCCAGGGCACATAGGGCCAGGTCTTCTAATGCATGCCACAGACAGGGGTACCTCTCTGGGCACCAGTGCCAGTTTGGGAGCACCCTCATGGTGAGCCACTTTTCTTTATACCCCACTAGTTTCCCTGGTTGTAAATTGTATCTGCTGCTCCTTCTGTCAACATGCACCTTCCACACAAGTCCAACCCAGTCTGCTCTCCTGTCAGGCACTGGTGTGCAGCAAGATCTCCCCACTGGGCTAGCCTATGTATCAGATAGGGCAGCCACATTTCATTTTTCCTGCTAACAATCATTCTGAGAAGGAAAAAAAAAAACCAAAAACAATAAACCAGTAGGGAATCTCTCTAATGAAGGTCTCCCAGGTTGCCCTGAGGGATTAAGCAGGAAGAGCTGTCACTGAGCTGTGAGAAAGCTATGAGATGTCAGGACAGACTTTCTGATGCCAGGGCCAGCAGGCTCAATGGGGATTGGTAGAAGCCACATAGAAATATCTGTACAAGAAAATTCACTAGCACTGAAGGACAATGGGAGTGCTATTCTTTGAAGAATCAAACCTTGCTGAATTTTATTTAGCTCAAAAATTACTATTGTATTTTCCTTTTAGATGTTTTCACTAAATTATCTGCAGCCAGAACTATACCTTGTGTCTCTCTGCAGTTGGAACCTTTTTCAGCTGAGTCCAAATAAGACTTCCAGCTTTTGGATGCACCTGAAATGATAAGAAGCAGTTGTAGCCACCAGTGGTGGCTTCCTAGAGGTGCTGAGAAGATTTGGGAAGACATTCCTTCACTTGGAATTTAGACCAGGTGATGATACCAGAAATAGCATTATTTTTGAAGAGCAGCATCCTTAGGAACTAATTTTTTCTGCAATCAGTTTCAAGTTCCAAATCAGAATATTCTTATATTCAATTCATGCAGGTAATTTTCCATCATCATTATTATTAGCACTGACACAGAGCAAGCCTAGCACGTGCATTTTCAATTTTCAGAAAGAGAAACTGCAAACCTACATTTCCTGGTGCAGTTCAAGACTTCTGGTATTTCCTGAACTTCCTTTGACTTCTCACTGGTAACTCAAGCCAGCAGGTCCAGTGCAACACACCCTGTGCTGCTGAAGAGTAATTATTTCACTCATGCTAACCCATAAGGGGGTCAGCCTTCATTAATTCTAATCCATTTCACACAGATGTTAAAGTAAATTAATTTTCAAGTTTAAATAAAACACATTTTAAAATCTAGATCAGCAATATCTAAGAAGCCAAAGAGGGTAGTGCTGCTCTTGGAGAACTTGCACCCTTGGGATGTTGACAGATGAAGAACTTGGAACCTTTTATTTTCTTCTTCAGTTAAACAGATTTCAGTGGTGTCTACCATGACTGATAAGTGAAAAACAGACATTTGTCATCCCTAAGTATGCCATTTACCAAGCTTGCAGCTGTCTAAACCCAGCAATTATTTAATAGTTGATTTTAGTGATGCTGAAAGTCCTCTCAGTTGGGACATTTCCATCAGAATACAAAAAAAGGGAAACAAGGCAGTGAAATTGCTCTAGCAGATAGCCTTACCCATAGACAATATTAATTAAATATTATTAAATAGCACCATGAAACTACCATTTGAAGTATTTTATAGATGGAGAAGCAAGAAGCTCAACCCTGCAAAACATTTTATACTGAGATCTCACCCAAAGAAGTCTAAACATGACTTTCATGCAGTGCTTGAAGTTGTGGGGCAGGTGAGGAAGTGTTTTACCAGGTACAGTTCCAAATAATGATCTTATTTGTAATCTCAAAACAATAGAAGTTATATAAACTGTTAGAAAAACTGAGAAGAGGCACAATTTACCAGCAAAATGAAGATAAAAAATGAAATTTATGTGTGCAATCAGCGAGTCAAAATCAGCTGCCCAACATGCAACACTTCCAATATATTTTGAGGCTTTCATTTAGTTGTTTTTTCCTCTGTGTTCCATATTATTTGCTTTTGTCTGCAAAACATGTTTCAGTTAAAGAAACTTTTGCCTCTGTACTATCTAAAGGAGCCCCTTGTGAAACATTCCTTTGATGCATTGACTGCTCTTAGGAGACTCTGTTTGCATCATGTTTTCTGAGCGTGGTTAAGCCAGGAAATTTCAAGGGATGTTGAAACAGATCTCAGAGACTGGAAGAGGTAACATAAGCACAGAAGTTAGTCATGCTGAGGCAGACCACTGATGCCAGGACACATCCCAATGTCCAAACTTGCTAAGGAAAGGCAGGTGGGTGTAGAAAGATGTGGCCTTTTCATAGAATCATCATAGAATCATAGATATTTTCCATCCTCATAGCTGCCACTGCACTAAACCCATGTTGCAATAACAGCCACATAGTCCAAATATTTACCTCCTGGGGTTGAAGTAGGTTTACCTCCTAAAGTCCCAATTACAAACAGCAACTTCCAACTACCCAGCTAAGTAAATGTTTCTTGCAAACAGTGGATTTGAGTGCTTTTCAGCAGGAATGCTGAAGTGCCTGATACTTTGAACATGGAAAGAAAACTGGAGGCATTTAAACCAGGAATAAATTCATAACCAGCATTTGCAAGAAATCACCAATTATCTGGTTGCATCTAAAGCAAGCAGGAGAAACATCAACTCAGAGGTAGAGAGCAGGTACCTAATGCTTTTGGCCTGCTATATAAAACAAAAAATACCTTTTTTAATTGACAAGCTATTTCTTATTTGAAGGGAGGATGCTTTGTAGTTCTAGGCAGTCTTTTTTTTGCAATGCTGATTTTGAAGGATATAATAAATTATTCCAGTGACAACTGTCAGGAGAGTTGGAAAAGTCCACCCAGGCAGAGTGAAACTACAGATTTTAGTGATTTATAGTTTTGTTCTATTCTAGCCCATGCCATAAGAAACCAAGAGAAGAGCCAGCAAGAGGCTCAGCTGAGCCAGCTTCATGCTCTAGGATACAGCTGCCAGGCTCTGAGGAGAGTGAGCCACCCATCTCTAGAGACATCTCTGCTTCTGGGTGGTGTTAACATCCACTACACCAAATTCCTCTTCAAATCTGAAGGTAGTAAACCTATTTTGTAGTCACAAGCCCTTAGGTGGGGAAGGAACCTTCCTCTTGGTCAACAACTTCCATGCTTCACCCTCTCCAGAGGTTGCACTTACCTTGCTGCTGTGGGAACTGCACTGGCTGCCTCTCTATTGCAGAATGGATTCAGGGCTCCTGAAGCTGCTACACTTCAGGGAAGATCCTGTCTGTCTGTCTGTCTATCTCCCTTTCCTTTGATGCTCTTCTGTAACTGCTCCATTTAGCAGCACAGCTCCTGCAAGACAAAGGGCCACATTTCTTGACCATGAACACTTGCAGGGCTGCAAGCACCATTTAAAATGCACTCTATGTTGAAGCATCTACATTGGCAGGGAAAATGACTCTGGAACATGATGCCACCATGTCTGAATCCTTTCACTTTCTGCATCAACTGCTCCTAGCTGCTGATTCTGCTCTGGGAGCTGCATTCTTATATAGCCCTCCCTGAGCACCAGCTAAAAGGGTGCTTGACCCTCCCTAACTGGGCACAGCTGTAGCAAAGGCCATGGGCACCTGGGTCAAGGGCAGCTGATCACACTCCTTAGAAGCTACAAGAGCATCTCTCCTTACCTGGTAGCAGCAGGTACCATCAAGTTTCTTAAAGGGTTCTCAAACATTCCTTGATGATCTTGGACCTTGTCACCAGAAGGTCAAGAAGTTCCCAAAGCTGAACCCAAAGAGTGCTACACAGAATGCTGCATTTGTTGGTGCCTCTCTTACCTGTGCTCTCATAATATCCTCTTCATAATATTCTGAATGAAACCCCTTTCTCAAATCACATACAGGACTGTGGGTCAGTAAAACAATCTGATTTATAAAGCATGAAAAATGCCTGGGAATTGTTTTCCACAGCAGGTCCAACTCAGGCTGTAGCTGCTTTTCACTCCAGCCAGCTCTAGATGTTGAAATACTTGCACTATTTTCTATTTCAACTTGAAAATAGCACTGCAGGTGCTGATGCTGGAAGATGAAACCTCAGTTTGCTATCATGGTTTATGGCACCAGTGGATGCTGGCTAAGCCATGCCCTTGTCTGGTTTTTAATCCTACTGATTTCTTGTTATGGCAATGGATTCAAGAACCTGTTTCAACAGAAAAAAAAAAACCCTGACATTTCCTAGGACTCATTCTGCTTACACCTGTAAGGATCTCTGCTCCTGGAAATGCAAACTCTGGGTGTTATATCGACCCTTCTCCTTCATTTAATACATGCCTTAAAATGAAAATGGCACTCAATCCCACAGGCTTTGCTTTTGTGGATCAATACTGAGCCTCATGAAAGGGCAACCCAAACCCTTAGCTCAATACTGTAGCTCACTTCTGCTGTTGTTCTGACTCAGTCATTATGAAAGGTGCCTGCTTCTTATTTTACCCATATTAGGCAAGAGCAAATATGGTTTATAGTGTGATATTCAAACCAGCTGTAAAAATTAGTACATATGCTCAAGTTCACTGCTCTGTTCCACTCCAGATGGAGTGAGGCTCATCAAACTGAAGAAGCAGTTGAGGGAAGGCTGTCACACCTTTACTGCTTGCTGTAGCTTTATGAGTCATTCTGCTGTTATTTCAGCTCATCTGATGACCATCAGGACATGACACAGAATTCTTATTCAGACAGGAAATTTCAGGTCCAGCTTCCTGCAGATCTGACTCACACAGTGCAGGGTTGGGGCTTCTTTTTTTGCCATTTTGCATATATTCCAGTAGAGTATCAATAATGAAAAAATCAGTGGCTGCTGGTGATTTCTGAGCCCCCCTTGTGATGGTGAAAAGACAGGAGCTTATGCCCAGATAACAGGTTTCTGGAGGCAAGGAGACTCAAAGGTGCAAAAAACCTGAGAAGTTTGGCAGACTGCAGCAATGCTCCTGGCACTGGGTAAAGCTTCATTGCATTTGCCAATCTGGATTTGTGGATTATCTCATTTGCCTGCAACTAGCTGCTGCACTACACGTTGCTTTGTCTAACATCTTCCCATCAAGACTCTGTGCAATGATTGAAGCATCAGAAGACATTAGAAGATTCCACATGGCACCAATTTGATGCATTACAGAGCAAATCTGTTGTGATGGATGGAACGTCACGTAATAATTTGATTACAGAGGGACAAACCCAAGAAGCATCCAGGGAATTCTGCAAGGTGGAAAACTGGCAGATTAGATCTGAAATGAATCTTAACTAGATGAATCCAGTTTGTGTTCTGGAGCTGAGTGCACAAAGATGACAAAAATATCTGTTACCCCAAGGGCTACCAAAGGAGTCAGGGCTAGAAACTCCCCCTTCCTTGGTGAGCATCAATGTTGCCATTCATTTCCAAAGGGCTTGCACATAGCAAGACTAAATTTGACTTCCCAGCTTTTCCATTCTCCAGGGCACATTTCTGCAAGACTCTGTGGGTTTCAGCTCTGATTTCAGAGGGTTATTATGAGCTCTTTGCAGGGGGACAGCCCAAGTCCTCTATCCTACAGACACTTAAGCATGCCCTTGTGTTTAAGGCTCTGAAAAGTCATCCTTTGGGATTACTGGGATACTGAAAGTCAAGCACATATCAAAATGTCTGCAGGATTGCTGCCTAGGGAGTGAGACACAAAAGGCTCTAAAAAACAGTCCTTAATGAGGCTCTATTAAAAAGAACACAAACTTCAGTTAGTTTATTACTGCTGGAGAATTCCATCTACTCAAGCAGTGTGTCTTTTCCACTGTAATTATAATTTGGATACATGCTACTGTGTATGCACACAGTGATGTTATCTACACTAATATCTTGCACATATCTTACTTTGAATGTCATAAGCACATAAAATCAGTTAATTCCTTCCATGTTATGAGAACAGAATACTGATTGTGGAGCTATTAGTAATATGCATTCAGAGTATACACTGTCCTGGCTCTGAAAGATCCACAATTGAATGCTGAATAATTCACAAAATTTGACAAAATGCAAATAAGGTGACTGACATGATACTGGAATGCTGAGTTTCTGGAGGAATACAAAGGAGGAATTTGTAGTTTGTTCCTCTTGTAGAAAAAAACTACTTGTGAGACTACAATTTAATTCATTTCCATTTTTATTTAAAGCTCTTTCATTACTCTGACCCATTGCACATGACAGCTGCATGGCAAAATGAACACTAGTTTGGAAGTGCAGCTGGGCTCTCCTGACAGACAAAGCACAAAACATTGTTCAGAGAGAAATTAAGGGTGGAGTTATACATCTATTTAATTTTATAATACTTATGTTTCAGAAGAATTTATTACAAATATAATCCAGAGCCATCAGTGTAAATTTTGCACCTACAAAACCCACAGTTGCCTGCATCTGACTTCCTATGCTCCAGATCCCTGCAGATCAGTTAGGGGCAGGTGCACCTTACCTTACTATTTCATCTTAGGCAGCTCATCCCTCCCTGTTTACTCCTTCTGGCTTGCAAACACTGCCATGCAGAGATGAAGAGTTTGACTTCAGGGAACTGAGAGGCTGGTTTTCCTTTGCCAGGGCTTTGGAAAAGATTGTTGGAGCACTTTGAGTTTTCCTTGTGCTCTATAATAATCTCCTTGTAAATGAAGCAGCAATAATTTAGCCAGCAATTTAGATTGTGAAATTTCTTTTATATATATATATATGTGTGTGTGTGTGTGTGATATCTGTGAACTAAAATAATGAAATTCCAAAGTATGTACAATTTAGGTTTGGAAAGTTGCAGTGTAGCCCCTTTGATACTGAAAGCTTTAAGAAGACTTGCTAATTACAAGGGATCTAAAATCCCCATGCAAAAAAGACTGAGGGAGATCACCACAAACAGCACATTCAGGATTCAGAGACCCAGCACTGAAGGATTCTTGCTGCTCAGACACTTATTTAGTGATGGCCACATTAGGTTTTATGAGACCATGTCCAGAGCTCAGATCCTGCTCAGGGGCTGATACTGTGCCATGCCTAGGTTATAATTACACTGATTTCTAACCCTCTCTGTCTTCCCTTCCATGACTGTCAGTTTTAGTTTCAGCTGATCTGCATTTCTAATGTTTCTTCTTGGGCACTGCTGCCAGGCTCCAGCAGTGACCTCTCTCAGCCTGCAGTTTCTGTTTCACCCTCAGCTTTTTCTAGTAGCAAAATCTCTTCCTGCCCCTCTAGCTCTTGTGTGAGGCTGGTGATCCAAGCCCAATTCTCTGTGAGCCTGTCTGATCCTTTTTGGAGGTGGTTGAAACATGCTGACAAAATGCAAGGTGAAAAGGATTTTCTACCTTAACATCTTCACTGACCCATCACAGGCTCCCATGTGGTCAGAGGAGTCCTTCTCCTATCACCTCTGCCTACCAGGGTCAAATAACACCTTTTGCACTTGAAAAGCTCAAGTTCACACTGCAGGACGTTGAAACCTTCACAGCAGCTCCCAGGCTGCTGCACAACGTGGTCTGTTTGCACCCTCTTCCTTTGAGGCAGTGTCTGTGAGCAAAGCTCCTGGCCATCCCCAGCAGCAGGGCTGTGTCCAAGGGCTGAAACAATTTACTTCAGAGCTGATCTCAGCACCCACCAAAGCACCATGTCCTCGTGCACACAGAAACCACCAGCCTAGTCAAGGACAGAGAAGGGGAATGCAGACAGGCAACTCTGCAGCAGTGTCCTCAGGAGTGACTTGCTGCTGGGTGTATGCCCTGCCTTGGTCATCACATCCTTCCAATGGGTGTTAAACAAAACCAGAATTAACTGGAAATGGTAGCTCCTGGTAAAATTAAGTATTCCTTTGCATTAAACTCTGCCTCACAGAAAGAGAGGGGTCTATCTATCTAATAAAACGTATTATTTGTCTAATAAAAGGGAATGTTATATCTATCAGTGGTTTGCTAAACATCTCATTCATTTCAGTTTGCATAGTGAAGCTCTGGGATGAGGGTACTGATATTTCTGAATACCTGCCAGTCACCAGGGAAGCTGGAAAAGGTTAAAAATTTATTGCAGGCACTCTGAATACACTAATGTCTTGCAGACAGAGCTGGCATTGATCCTTTCCCCTCTCCTGCTAAATCTCCTGCAGATGAGAGTAGCTGTTTGCTTTCCATTGTGCAAGCAGAGCTCCTTGAAGAGAAATAAAATCTTTCTAACTTGGAACACACTGCTTGGAGCAGAGTTGGATTTCTGTTACACAACCACTGGTTCTTTCCATCCTAGCAATATCTGGGGCAAAGAAATTGTCTCTTCAAGAGTATCAGCTCTAGGTGAGCAGAAAAAGAACTGACACCATGGAGATGTCAGCAGAAGCTTGTCTGGGAGCAGGCAGAGCTGGAGAAGCAGCAAGAGAGCATGATTGGGGTTTATGGTTTTTTAATGAAGAAAAAAAGGTGGAGAATGTTCAAGTAGGAAGCAGTTCTTTTATATTAATATAAGGAAGCATTCAGTATCAAGACAGGGATTTTATTGTGATGGAGAAGATCAGTGAGGAATGGTGTCAGTATCTTCCAGAGTACTCCTGGTGCTTCTTTTAGTAGAGCACTTACTGAAAACAAACTGGGTTGACTCCACTTCAGGATGAGAAAAAATGCTTCTTAGGAGTGCATGGCACATCTCAGCTCTGACTTGTGAATTAAAATGGTACATACTGTTATTAATACAGATTTATCAAGATGCTACCAGATCTCTTGCACTGTGGTATCTGCCATTGAAAAAGTTGGGGTGGTTCCATTTAGTTCCAGATTTGGCCCTCAGAAATCTCATAGTCTCTTGTGAAATGGGAAGAGTATCTGAAACTGACTTTAGAGCACAGTCCTTTATGAACTCAGCCTCTGAAGCATTTCTGTAGTGCTTGGATTACAGAAGTCTGTGCCACAGTGGCACCTGAAGATCTCACCTGCTCTCAGGAGCCCTGTGAGCTTGGTACCACTCAGGATTGCAACTGGAGATGGTTTCTGTGGAGTCTTGTTCAATTTGTTGCCCTCTCTGGGCAGCAGGGAGGGAGCTGGGAAGCTGAAAGATGCCCTGGGATAGTCTCTGCTTCCATATAAACAAAATTGATTAGGACAGCAACAGGTTTGAGCTCAACTGTGCATGAATTTACATGACAGGTAAATATAGACTCTAAGCAAATTCCTTTTGAAAGGGTTTGACTGGCTGGGCTCCAGCAGCACCCTGTTAGAGAAGATTGGGTAGACATGCAAAGCAAGAGCAGTGTAGCACAGCTACAGAGGTGGCAGCTAATTGAATAGGAGATGCAAATGTCCATCAGCTGGTGTCACTTGCCATGTGCCCTGGTCCCAGGCATGGTGGTGTCTTCAAAGAACCACTTGTGCTTCTGGGCAGCTGATAAAAACCAGTGACTTGCAGTTAGTGTATAGAATTTTGCCCAGGAAAAGTCTGACTTGTTATCAAACACAGAGCTGTATCTTGTGTTTTAAACAAAAATTGCAAGTCCAAAGATGGTTTTTACACATGAATTCTAAGTCCTGATTATGCAGCTGTTTTAAGGGGAACAGGCTCACCCTGAGCAGCAAAGCTCCACTGCAGAGTGGAAGATTGTGGATGGTGTTTGCAGCAATCCTGGAATCCAGCAACCTCAGAAAGCAAACCTGAATGGGAGCAGCAGGGCTGACTGGGCTGCCCCAGGACTGTCTGGATGTGGCTGTAGCCTGGATTTACCTTCCTGACTAAGCCCCACTTTGCTCACACACGGGGCTTGTTTGGGAGATGTCTCTGCACGTACAGCAGAGCTCTCTCACCTCCATTTCTTCCCCAAACAACAGCACTCTTTGCACTAAAGGCTGCCTGGCTGAACATTTGAACACATTAAGAAGTGCTCCAAATCATAGGGGAAATTCAGGTTTTTGGGTTTTTTTTCTTTCTGGTACTTCCATTTTCCTACAAAAAGCTTCTTTACCAGTAGGTTTCTTGTAACCTTCTTTGCCTCTCACTGGTTGCCACATCCCAAAACTTTCACCATTTGTATTAACAGATGTGATGGGGACATTGGGAACTGACTGCTTTTAACTTCAATTTTTAAACCAAGAGCAGCTACAGCATTAGAAAACCCTGGATAAGAGGCAGCTCTGCTCTGTTTAAGAAAGGATTACTGTGGTTTAATTTAAACCACTCCCTTAATCAAACTGACACAAGCTGGCTTGATATCTATTTAAGTTTCCATATAATTTTTTTTTTCCTCTTGTTTAATTAAATCCATTTTGAATAATGCTTTAGGGCAAACCTGCACCACTCTGGATGTATACAAGCTCTCAGATGGTGTTACCAAGATCCCATTTGGAAATGGTACAGCTCATTAGCTTTGCTGGCTCCCAGACAGTGGAGAGCAGTTTGAATTTCCTGCCAATTCAATGGTATTATTTAGTTTGTATTTAAAAGCTCGTGTTTCCTTTTGACCCAGGATGGTCAGCAAGCACAAGCACTGAAGGGTCTGCTCTTTCATCAGCGTCTGCAAGAGGAGAAGAGCTCTGAGGCTTTGGATGAGTGCAGGGCATCCCCTTTGCTTCCTTTTACTGCTGCTTTAGGGAGCAGAAGGAAGAGACAATGTGAGCTTTTGTACAAAAGTGAGGTGACCTTTCCAAGTTACATGTGGGATCTGCTGCTGTTTCTATAGAGACCAAATGCATTAACCTGAGTCAAGTGGGAATGCCTGAGGCTCATTGAAAGGGATATAGCTTCTCAGAAAGCTGCAAGATTTAAGTAAAAGGGTTGATTCATGTACTTTCCTTTTTAAAACAAAGGGAAACTGCATTTAAACTTTCTCAATTGGATGTCTGAGCAAAGACAAACTTTTTGTGTCTGGTTTCAGCTTCTCATTTCCAACTTGAACCAGCCTTACCAAAAAACTGTCCCTCTTCAGGGTCCCAAAAGCTCTTTGGCTGCATAAGACTCTACAAGAATTGTTTTCAGTCTGGTGAAAGATGCTTCTTGTTTGGTCAGAGTCTGCAAAAATACTCTTAAGATGCAGCTTAGTTTGTCCATTCTTCATCTGTGAACTCAAAAACCAAATGTCTGGTCAAGGCAGGTCCTAAGACTGAATTCATTCCCTTCAGCCCATTTTGTTTCAATACTCAGAGCACAGAAGAAAATACTTTTGACTCTGTGAGAAAGTTTTGAACAGACAAAAATGCTAAAGGGATCAGTTGCTTTATTTTTCTGGGAGCTGACAAAAAAAAAAAGAGAATAATGGTCTGGTCTCCTCAGTCCATGAGAGACAAAGAACTACTGGAGAGAGTCCAGTGGAAGCTGCTGAGGGGGTTGGAGCATCTCTGTGATGAGAAAACACTGAGATCCCTGGGGCTCTTTAGCCTGGAGAAGACTGAGAGGGGATCTGATCAGATCAGGGAGGTTGTGGAGTCTCCTCTAGAGAGAATCCAAACATGGGTATCCTGGGCAACCTGCTCTGGGTGACCCTGTGTTAGCAGTGGGGTTGTACTGTGTGGTCTCCTGGGGACTCTTCCAACACCTGCCATTCTGTGTGATCACAGAAGGAAATTCAGCTTCTGCCTGTGTGACCAGAGAATTCACTTTTTTGGTAGGGGAACACAAAGTAGAGCTAGGATGTTCTCCAAATCCAGATCTCCAAATCCAACTGTGGTTACCCTTTCCAGTGGTTTCCCCTCTGTGCATTTGGGAGTCTGAAAACAGGTTTTTTTGTTTACTAATTTTTCTCTTTTACTCTCTTAGGTGTGCATTCATGGCTGTGGGAAGGGGGTTATGCCTTCTGGGCTCTAGGAGTTAAAAAAGAACAGTAAATACCAGCTCATTAAAAAATTTAGAAAGGAAAGAAAATCCTAGTTAGAAAATGGCACAGTTTAAAGGCTGAGTTAAAGGCTAATTTGACAAATGCTGCATAGGAGAGAACCATGTAACTTACAAATAGGAAAAATTCTCATTATCATCCATGAAAAATAAATTCTGTGATTAGTTTGAACTGTGCTCAACCTTTGGCTGCTTTAAAGAAAGTATTTTATTCAAAAAGGCAGCCAATGCATAAACAGCTCTTCATCTTTTACCTCACTCTGCTGCCTTTTAGATCAAACAACTGGGATCAAAGTTTGTTTTTACAGTCTCCTTTAGATGCAAGAGTCCCCAAAGTACTTTATCAAATGGCCCTTTGAGAAATAGAATATCTATCAGGTAATAAGTTCGAAATGCAGGATTTAGCAGAATAAAGAGAGATGCTGGGCATCAGCAATGAAATAATTGGTTTTGTCATCTCAAATCCAAAATTAAGTATTTCTAAATGGCTTTCATTTTCCATTCTGCTCACCAATCACATCACACGTACAAAATGCTGCTGTCAGGGCCTGAACACTTTATTGATCTTCATAGTTTTGATGGCCCAGCTCACTGCTGTGCTGCAGCATTCCTGGAATGCTTCATGGACAATTTCAGGCTGCCCTTTGAGTGATCATCTAATTGTACAACCCAAGGGTGAAGGTTGTGTCTTGAACATAACTCACAGGGATCTTGCTCTGCCTGTTTGCTGGCTTGCTGCAGCTGGACATTGTGCTGCCTACACCTTGTGCTCTGGTTCCAGCAGGTCTTGGGGTGAGATGTGGAGAGGAGAATAATGACAAGAAGAGCTTTCAAACTGGAGCTGTTCTGATCCAATGCTCTGTGGGTACATGTTCTCTGATAAGAGTTAAGCTTTTTATTAAAGACATTCAAGTGGGTTCAGGAGGGTGCTCTGTGTGCCTGCACATGATGATACCTCCAGATAAATAAAAGAGCATTAGTTCTGAACACAATCCTGGTTTATCCAGTGCACTAGCACATGCATATGAATAGACTGAAAATATTGACACAGAGGAACAGAAAAGGTTAAGTCAATGTTTGCTCAGTGCTGCAATCCAGAAGTCATTTTTAGTGCAGCAAATTCTGAGATCCCTGAGCAGGAAGTAAACAGAAAGGTCAAAGCAATTAAGAGATAAGATA
>VYZU01016563.1:0-48238 GCA_013401355.1 Ceyx cyanopectus | reverse complement strand
CAGCCCCTGTGCTCCCTGGTGCCCCATCCAGCTTTGCATGGCAGCAGCACAGCCTCCCTGGGGTGACAAGGAGGATAAAAACACCCTCTGCCTCCTGCACCATGCCCCCTCAGCCAGTCTACTGAGCTTCAATGCCAACTTCCAT
The DNA here is from genome assembly GCA_013401355.1 of Ceyx cyanopectus. Taxonomy (NCBI): domain Eukaryota; kingdom Metazoa; phylum Chordata; class Aves; order Coraciiformes; family Alcedinidae; genus Ceyx; species Ceyx cyanopectus. Next base: position 48,093 of record VYZU01016563.1, on the reverse strand, counting down.
CTGTATTTAGCTCTGTTACCTGAAAGCAATCCCCCTGCTCACCTTTGCAAACCTATCTGGGCAGCTCAGACTAAAACTTCTCCATGGGGGCACAGTGCTGCCAGATCATAATCCAAAAGCTCCCCAAGTCTAGGTGGAAACCACCACAAAAAATGGCCACAGAAACTAAGGAGAACAGCTCCTTAGAAGAAGTATCTGCAGCTATCCTTGGCCTATGGTAATGTGGAGCTGAAAAACAAGGCTGGCTTCCCAGGGCTCCTCATACTTACCTGTTGAGTAATCCTGTCCATTTTGAGGATGAAAGCCACCCTGTATTCTGCTCCAGATGGACCGACCCCAATAAGGCACAAAGGTCCCAACAGAGACTGCTCTGCAGGTAGCTCTGCTTTTCATTAGATTTGGCCTTCCTGATATTCTGTTTAATTCTGTGTTTGCCCCACCTTCTCTTCTTTGTGACAGATGAAGCCTGCTGCTAGTGTAGCCGAATGGTGTCTATTTGGGGCTGGAGCACCCTGATGAGAGGCTTTCTCTTTGCATTTTGTTATCTTGGAAAGGGTTTTACTTCCATGCTGGACCTCATTCTCAATTACCATATTTGGTGCCCACCTCAGTACCTTGATTTTCCTGCCTAGCCCCTTCCCACCTTTTTTTCTTATCACAGGGCCCTGTGAATCATAGAATGGTAGGGTTTGGAAGGGACTTCTGGAGGTTGTGAGTCCAACCACCCTGCTAAAGCAGGATCACCCAGAACAGGTTGCATGGGAACAGATCCAGGTGGGTTTTGAAGGTCACCAGAAGAGGAAACTCCACAGCCAGTCTGGGCAGTGGTCCCAAGATGCAACTCCCAGGTGTTACCACTGTTGCTGTTTATAATTTCTACTGTCCATGCCATGCTGATGGGATAAAAGGATCACTGTTTTGCTAGGCAAGCTGTATTTTTTTAACCACCACTATCTCTTACTTTGTCATTGTTTGTTTTTTTTTTTTTCTTGAAATGACTCATTAATTCCTCTAAATAAGAAGGATGAGGCACCTACCAGAGCAACTCAGAATGTTAGCAGTGAAAAGCAGAGACCAGAAGTGTATGGACTGGGCACTGACCATGACTCATCACTTCATCACTCCGAAGAATCATCCCCAGCAATAGCAGTATTTGCCACTTGATGGCTCCTCCTTCATGCACTGCCTGATCTGGAGGATGCTGGTTGCTTAGACTGACTTCTGCAGGAATCTTCACATGCTTTTCATGGGGCACATCATCATCTAGCTGGACTGAGGCTGGAGCCTCAGTGCACTGTATGACAGAGCCCACCAGGAAGGTCTGTCTAGTCCTGAGTTCTCTGGCAGCAACAAGTATTGAAATATTCCTCTGAAATCCAGTAATGATTGTGGAGGGAATTAGATCCTATCTGCAGAAGCTTCCCTGGAGAGCTGAATGGAAATTATAGCCTGTGACACCATTTACAGAAGGTTGGTACAAGAGCTTTATAGCTCATGAACAGTCCCTGCAGTTTCATGGGCTTTGCCACAGCAATATGCTCTTTCAGCTTGTCTATGTCCTAACTGCATTCAGAATCTTAAGAATGGGGATGCAAACAGTAAGCCAATGGATAGAAAAAAAGAGGACCATCCACTGAGGATGAGGATGAAGTGGCAGCCCTTCTGAAAAATTAAGACACTGGAAACACTCCCACATTAATGCAAGGTCTGTGGCTGAGCCTGAAGCTGTTCCTGTCCAGCACACTGCCCAAAACCACCTTCTCTTTTGAAAGGCAGAATTCTAAATTACAGGTGGGCTTGAAACCAGCAGCCAGGATCTCAAAACTCATATATGTTTCTGGAAACATCTGATTCATGTCCAAATTCTGCTGCTAGCCTCCACTCTGTGTCAGGACTAAACTTGTGAACAAGGGCCCATCTTCTGCTGGAATTCAAGTTGTGTGGATCTGGAGTCTGCTCCTATTTCACCTGTACAACTGCTAATTTAGTCTGAATCCAGCCCATGTTTATTTGACAGGTTGAATCCAAGGCCAGTTCCAAGCCTACATCCTGAGAGATCCCTTCTCCTGGAAGCTGAAAAATCCTTCCTGCAGACCTGGGCAGCTTGTCACTCCAAAACAACGTGGGGTTGAAGTCACATCTGGAGTTGTGTGACTTACAAGGGAGGATAAGAAAGTTTTCTCTCCCAACTTTTTGTCCTGTGATGCCTTGTATCATGTAGGTGGCCACATCAATCCAGAACAGCTTATTTTATGTGAAAAAGATGATTGTTTCTTCCTTGAGCTCTCCTTCATGCTTCACTTTTTAGACATTTAATTGCCATCCTCATTCCGTGAGCAAGGAATAGATGACAGAAGATAACCTCAGGACACAGCCTTTACCTCTTCTCTGGTTTTGTCCTGCAGCATTGCACCCTTGAAAGGTCTTAAAAAGAGGAGAACAGGGAATGGTTGTGTCCTGTAACCCTCATGGAACAAGGAAGGATGCTGCTGCACCTTTTCACTGGCTTTATTTTCCTGGCAGCACTGCCCCTCTGATCTGCTCAGGGGTCTGAGGTCTCTTGGGGCCATCCCCTTTATTGTGGCACAGGGAGTGTGTGTTCTTTTTTTTCCGTGTTAAAATGTGCAAAATGAGGGCACCCAAGGACAGACTCTCCTCTAAACCACTCAGTGCCCTGGAGGGATGTCTAAGACCACTCCCGGTTGTGTGGAAATAACTGAATTAAACAGCCTCAGCCTGCTCCCTCCAGCCCAGTGGTTCATCTGCCAGGCACCTCTCTCTGCAGGCTGCTCGTGGCACACAGCTGTGCCCCTGGCCTACAGCTGGGGGGGGTGCAAGGCAGAGCAGAGGCTGGTGTTGCCACTGCCATGGCAGCTGAGGGGAGTTCAGTGGCAGAGCTGCTGGTTGGCTGGTGTTGCTTTTTGAGGGCTGCCAGCTGCATGCCCCTGTACTGCACTGCTGGGGATGAGAGGGGACGAGGTGCCTGGGAGCATTGGCAGCCTGTCCCTGGGGGCCCACCATGTTTGCACCCATTATCCCTCATCCAGCTGGTGGCCAGTGATTGGGTGAACCCAAGTCTGTTTGTACCTTTCCCAGCAAAGGAGCTCCCTTTTCAGCAAAGTGACGTGGCCTCCTGCGAGGCTGGGGCAGTGATGGAGCAGCTGCCTGGCTGGGTTTCCCCTCCTGCTGCTGACAAAAACCACTTCCTTCCCCACCCTGTTCCCTGAGCCAGCTGGGTTCTGCCATCCTCCCCAATGACCCTCCAGCCCCTGGCAGAAATACCAGCTCCCCACACCATTTCTGTGCTCCCAATCCCTCACACTCTCCAGGGGAAGGATGGCGGGAAAAGTTGTTCTGGGTTGTTCTACTGAGGCCCTGCCCTGTGTCCCTGGCCCAGACAGCCCGGAGTGCCCGCCCTGCCCTGGGGCACAGCAATATGTGATCTGCTGAGAAGCATCAGCCCAGAAACTGATAAAGAAGTTATTTCAGAGCCAGCAGAGGAGTGCAGAAGGCTGTTTTGAGCAGCCTTGTGCTGGTGCACAGGGCTGTTCTTCCCCAGGGGCAGGAGGTGGCATTGCCTCTGCCCCGGAAGGTCACAGCCCCATCTGTCTTGCTCAGATCTGAAAGACGAAGGAGTTCATGTGGCCATTGCAGTGAGAGCCAAAGGGGGCTTCACTGAGTGTAAGGGAAGAGTGGAGCCTTGGTCCAGGGAGCAGCTTGGCTTTGACCTAGCTGCCCAGTGCCCTGTAGGCTCACAGCTGTGTTTAAACTATGCTGGATGGGTTAATTTCTCCTTCTGCTCACAAGCCCTGGACAGGGGTCAGCTTAGCCTCCATCACTGCCTGCTGTCTGCACCCCACACCCTTCCAGGCTTGTGGGGAGGTCCTTATCCTCCCCCTCACCCCCATCAGGTTTTACTTCTTTAGCTGAGCCATTCTGGAGGCTGCATGGCATTTCAGTCCCTGAAGAAATTAGTAACTGATTTATGTAACATCTCGTGTGACTGCAGGCTCTTCACAGAGATGCCACTGCCAACAAATACACTAATGGCAGAATAAGAAAAAGCTGAAAAAAACCCAACCCTGTGGTTAACTGTGGGAATCTCGTTGCCAGGCCAGATGCTGCTTTGCTGTCTCATGGTGGCAGATGTTATCTGTGCAGATACAGGCTAAGCTCAGCTCTGCAGGCCAGGCCCCAGCAGCCACCTTAGCTCAGCCTTCCCAGTGCCTGAGCAAGCTCCCTCATTGAAACAAAGAGCTTCTGGTCTCCCCTATTTCTCAGGCCCTGTCCCAGCAACAAGATGCCCTTTCACCTGGGGCCTGTTTGCATTGGCATCACCCACCAGTGCCAGCAGCAGTGGTGTGCTGCCAATGGTTGATGCCCAGAGATGCAGGAGACCATGTGTCACCAGGCCAGCCTGCCTTCCAGCAGGGGCTGGGTGCCCTGGCTCTGGCTTCCCTCCTGGCTCCCTGCAGAAACACTGGTGCCTGTTTCCCACCTCTGGTTATTGGTGTCTGGAGTGGAGCAGGACAGTCTCCCCATGTGCTTGTGAGCAAACCTGAGCAGAGCAATGCATCCTAATATCAGAGCTCACAGAGCTTCCCGACTCACCTTCAGTGATTTGGGGGTCATTTTGGCCACATGCACGTTCACAGGCCACCAACAGCAGTCATGATGTCCCCATTGGAGGAATGGAAGCACACCAGTTCAACAGCAGTGCTGAGCACTGGGGTCAGCTCCCTTCTCAGAAGCTGTGATTTAGCAGCAAAGTCTAAGCAGGGAACAACAAACACAAAAACGTTTTTGATGTGAATAGACATGTTTATAATAATCTTTAATCACTTCTATAATCAGTTCTATGATTCTATCTAGATACTTTTTCAGGTAGAAAAGTGTCAGGAAATGTGTTTTGTTAAAGCACCATGCAGCCAGCTCCAGTAGGTGCACCCATTTCAGGATGAGAGCAACAGAAGCTGCTGATGTGATGAAGCTGAGAGCTTTCTTAGAGTTATAAAAAGCAGTAAATGGTGTTAATCATATTAACTCCTGGGTGGTCACCTGAGTCTGTGTGAAGCAGTGTTCATTACTTCCTAAACAGTGTAGTTTTGAGCTCGCACGAAAGAGAACTTCAGATGATCCCATGAGCTCTTTTCAGCCATGTAGGTTCTTGGTAACACCCAGAAAGTACTTAAGAGTTAATTCCAGTATAAGCCTGTCCAGGCTTTTCTTTACCTTACTGCACATGTACTTCAGGAGCTCTGGAATATTAAGAACCCCCAGAGACTGCTTTCTTCAGTTACCATGGTTTATCTTGACAAGCAGTGATATCCCTGCCTTCAGACAGCTGCTGGCAATGCCTGGAGCTCTTGGAAGCGATTAGGGCAAGAGGAATAGTCCTGGGAGGAAAAGGAGCTGGAGTCTGGGCACTTCAATGGCACTATGGTAGGTATAGGGGTTTAAGACAAGACATCATGGGGCAATGGAAACCAGATTCACTCTCTACTCTCCCTTTCTTATCCCTTTTCGCCCAGCTGAGCTCACAGGAGATAGAAAATACTAGAAACTGTAAAATAGAGGTTATCTCTGGACAGAAAACACACATGTTGCTGCTCTAAGAGAGCTTAAGTCCCTTATTTACTCCAGAGAATGGAGTTCAGTGTGGATTGCATTAGCATTCCTGTCTCTGGACAATTCTCCACAGCAGATGGAGCTGCCAGGCAATGATGGACAGAGCTGTGAACTCCAGCCTGGCCTCCAGCCTCTGGAGGAATCCTGCACTGAACAGCTGACAGTGTAGAACCCCCTGGGGCATGTGTTTTGCATGCCTCTATAGAGCCCAGCCCTGCATTTGCTGCCCTTGTCAACAACACAAACATCTCCTGAGATATTTCCTTCTCCTGTCAGATAATTCTACATCTTGGGGCAATTCTGAGAAGCAATAAAACCTTCTCTTGGTGCTCCTTCCTCAGCTACAGAACAGCCAGGCTTCTTCACACAGCACCCTCAGGCTCTCCATCAGAGATGCAGCTACTGGTGGGAGTCTCATCCCTTCAGCAATAGTTCTTAAGTACAAAAATACTTGGTTTTCCATCAAGGAAGGTAGAGTTTACTTCTTGCTATAATATTTGCCACTGAAATTGCATTAGAGTGTCTGATAGCCTCTTGATCTTTTAGGGGTTTGAGTTCAATTTAATTATCTTCAGTTGCACATAGTCTTAGCATAAGGAGTTTAAGTCTATGACACAACTGGAAACCACAGCACATTATGCCACATGAAAGAAAAGACATCATGAAAGAAGATCTAATATCAAAAAGAAAAATATTAGTCTGTTATGTAGGGCTAACACTAAAAGAAAAATGTATTATCAGAGTGTAACAGATATTTCTTGAATCAAGAAAAGGTCACCTGGCTCATCCCTCTTGGGCATATTTCCTCCTGAAAGATACTTAATTGATTTTTTACTTTGTCCCAGGAACCTTGTCATGTGGCTTTTGTTCAGTATATGATGTGAAGTCTGCTCCTAATTCAACATGTATTTCCTCAAAAATATCTGTGATTTTCTATAAGGTTGAGATGCCATCTGGAAGTTTCTTGTTTGAATAATAAATGTTTTAATCAAGTACTTCAATGAAAAGAACTTGATGAAATTAAGTCAAATCTGGCAGCCCTGCAAACTGAAAGTCCCTTCTTTAGCCAGGGAATAGGAGCAGAGGCAAAGGAGGCAGCTACCTTGAATTTCTCTACCAGTGCCTCAGCTGTGATCTTTAGGGACAGAGAAGAGTTCAGGCTTCCTTGTTATCCTTCCAGGAAAGTGCCCTTTCCTGTTATAATACCACAAAAGCTGAAGAACACTCATGGCAGTGTGATTAGAGCAGAGGAAGAGCTGACCTGTTTGGTTGGCCTTTGATGGATGAACTTAGTCATCACCAGTCTGCACTGGATGACTGCAGGGAATCCACCCCACTCCTCAGAGGCTGATCCCTCACAGTGCCTTCTGAAGCTTAGGAGGAGTTGATGGGCAGGTGGAAAAGGTTGGCCACACCACCCTACCAGCTTAAAATGAAGTGAAATTCCAGTTTGGAATATTGCATCTGTGATGAAACAGCCATAAATCAATGAGAGCTCCTCATTGGCTCTCTCCATTTCATGGCTTGACTTGTTGATTCCATCAGCCTTGGATAGGACTGTCATGTTCCAAAGCTTTCATGAAGATAACGTGTTCACCATCTAATTGCTGGTGTCCACTTTGTCAACCTGCAGGGAGCAGAGCTTGTGGCTTTGTCTCTGAAATGAGGCTGCTCAGTGTTTTGGAGATGCAGCCTTTAGAGCCCTCCTGTGCTCAGCAGCAGTGGACAAACAGACATCACTCATACAGACAGGGAAACAGCACAGCTGAAAAGGGAGATGCAGCACAGGACAGAGGCATTCTTCATGGGTGGGTCACAGGCAGGTGCTGGTGCATATTATATCACTGTGACAGTCACTGAAGCAAAAACTCCCTTTGCTAACCAACCCTCTGGATAATCATTCTGAGCTCCTGTAGTAATGGAAAAGGAGAGGCTGTTGAGTCTGCCCCAGTACTCATCTGGCAGATCTTCAGTTAAGAAAAATCACATCAGTGAGGCACTTCCTTTAAAACCCTTATCTGAGCAGCATTTGGTGCCTTCACTGATAGAATTTTACACAGTCCCCTGTGACCTTAATTGTGACCTGAGTTTCTACTGGGGACATCAGCACAACCAAACCCAGATTTTAATCTCCATCTCATCACATTGTTTTAAGTAGCAGTGCCCTGACATATTCACAGATATGTGCTCAACATAGAAATCCTTAGTTTAGAAAAAGGCAAGAAAAAAGCTACAAATCTAACTGCTTTAATGAACCTGTTCCCAGTCTGGAAAAGACCAGACCATTTTTCCAGTTCACAATCCATCTAAAAATTCCCATTTATCAATAGTTTGTGAAACACCTCTCAGTCCTACAACGTGTTGAGGTCCCACTGAAAAGCTGAGGGCTGTCTCAGAAGCTGGGTACTGTCACCTCCTCTGTGCTCTGAGGTCAGAGTCTTGCTGCCTCATCTCCCTATCTGGCTCAGCAGGTACTCACACTTCCTTTTGCTACACTCTCGTTCTTAGCATTTTGCTTGCTCACCTCAAAGTGTATGTTTGCCTTTTGTAAAATAATTATCTTCCAGAATGCATAAGACCACAGACTTATCTTCCCTACCATTTAAAAGTAAGCTTTTTCTATAGCTCAGCTGTGCAGCCTTCTGTTTGGTTGAGGGTTTAGCCCACAGTGTATTTCAAGCTGGGAAAAGATGGCTAGTACACAGAATGTACTGTGAAGGAGTTAGAGTCTAATACTACTGACAGGCAGTGGGAAGCAAACCCTTATGCCTTGTCAGGACTGAAGTTCAAGCTAAGCTAGAACTGCAGACTGACCATCAACCTGCTTCAGCATAGAGGAAATTACTCCCTGCTTTAGGTAACAGACTTAACACTTGTTTTCCTGCTCTTAAAAGATAAGCACTTTCCTTCAGAGCCTGGGTACTCTGCTCTAAGATAAAGAGCCTGTCACCCCTTTGTGGCCATTGCCCAGGGACCCAGGGCAGGAAGAGAACGTGGGAGGTGAATAGTCTGGAGCTGGAACTGAAATGCCTTACACCGTAGTGGGTGTGGAATCTCAGCTGGAAGCATTTCAGAGTCAACTTCTCTACTTTGAGCAGAACTGTGAAACCAAGTACAGAAACACTGTCTCCAAACACACACAGATGAAGTGTTTTCTCTCCAGCCTGTCACCACTGGTCATCACAGGACCCTGAGCAACTGAGGCAGTGATCCATCCTTACCTTTGGGCAGAAAAGCTCCCACTCATGAAATGCCAATTGCTGGCAGTCCAGAGACAACCTCACTGACCTGGAAGAGTTTTCCAGTTCATTTTGGCAGTAGGAGTTGGAATTAGATATTCTGATACTAAAAGGCTTAGCACGAATAGCAAAACAGCTTAACCCCCCCTGTCCCAGAAGGTTAAATTGTAATGAGCCTCTTAAAAAAGGCTCATTACAATGGACAGGCAGCAGGTTCTGGGGTACAAGGTCTGGGATCAGGATTCCTTTCTGCTCAGTGTGTGGCTGTGCAGGAGCAGGAATTGTCTATTCAGGTGAGAACACTTCCAAGTATTGTTTGATCACATTTAGATGTAAATAACTTGATGGAATTCATTTTTACATTCACTTAAAATAAGGCTATTTTACCAGGATGAGGATTTATACATAAACCATTATTTCCTCTTTAAGGAACTTTTAAAATTCAGCAGCTTAGGACTTGGCTTTGAAAATCCCCATGTGTCAACAAGCTGTAATGGCTGCCCTACAAGTCACTTGGGGTCCTTGAAACCTTCTTTTTGCCCTCTTCCTGACAGTCACATCAAGTAATAGGTGTGCAAGGAACGACAGCATTCCAGATCTGCAGCTAGCTGAGTTTGGGGGGGGCCCATACGTTTCAGCCTCCTTCAAGGCTACTTTGAGTCACTACAATCTGGTAATGTCTGGAGGGTTTGCCAGTAGAGCTAAGCATTCATCTAAGCAGCTGCATTAGGAAAATTTTCCTTTAAAAAAAAAAATTAAACAGCTTTACCAGAAAGTTCTCCAAATAGGTCTAAAACTATCCTGATCACTGCAGGGACCTGGGTTGCAAAAACCACAAATGTGGGTTCCCAAGAAGCCAAGCAAAACTGCACAGTTTGCACAGTGAAGCTCTGAAGCCCTTGGTTGCTGTATTCTGCCAAGGAACAGGATCTAAAATGGCCGTTTTCTGTCTCAAAAAAAAAAAGCAATTTGGTGCTTAGTATGATTAACTTGGCTTGCCCCTGTGCTGATTTCACTGCTAATGGCTGAGCTCACTGGACAACCAGCAGATGCACCCCTCACTACGTGGTAGAGATAAGGGATGTGTAGCTACAGCCTCACTGGTGATCCAAGAGCCTCTCCCACACCAGGCAGTGTCAAGGGAATGACTCAAATACCCCTGACACCCCCTCTGCTCCCCTAACCTAGTCTGCAACAGATCACCCTGTTTGGAGCTCCCAGTTGAACTGCTGGGCTTTGCTCCACGTCAGCCTTTTTGAGGAAAGGGTGATGACAGAACCACAGCTCAAACAACTGCAGATAATGCAAAGTGCTGACTGAGTCAGATCAAGGCAGCCTGAGGTGACCCTCTCACCCCATGAGGACAGCAGTTCCCTCCTTTCAGCTGGAAACTGAGTTAAATGGGATGGGAAGCATTCTCCTGTCATTCACCTGTCACAAGCAGAGCTTGGGGACAGAGGGGCACAATGTCAAGAACACTGAGTTGAGCTTCATTTTCTGGGTTCCTATTTGAGTTGTCTCATTGGGAATGTTTCTGAATTTTTTTATAAAGCAGGTAGTTTTAAGACAATTAGCACTTGACAGATGTCAAATGAGTATTTTTGTTATTTCAGACTAGGCTACACGAGGATAGGAAAAAAAAAAAAAGGAGAAAAGGCAGAAGATTTTGTTATATTAAAACAGAAGAGCAAACAAGTGAGGCAACTTTGACTGTATCATTTGTAGCCTCAACAGTGGAAAAGCATATGTTAAGACCAGCAGCTCCTACTACTACAGCTAACAAGTAATATTAAGTTTTCTAAGTGTGGGACAGGCAAAAAAAACCAAGTTCCAATTATATCCACAAGATGAATCCAAGGCCTATGAATACAAAGCCTACAGTGACTGTTTAGAAAGGTTCTTTATCAGTTTTGAGGCACCTTAATGCCACCACAACAATTTCCCTTCTCTGGGAGTATTTGGAGTAGCTATTTTTAGAGCGGCTGGGATTCCCTACCTTCCAACAACTTTTAACTGCACATTGGAAGAATAATAAAGCTACTTACCATAAAAAAAAAATCCCAAGAGAGAGTTAGCAACAGGGGCTAAATCTTGACTTCCAATATATTTTCTCATCCACAGGGCTGTCCTTTCTTTCCTCAGAAGCTGGAAAGATCAGCCTGTCAGGATCTTGCTGAGATGCAAGCTACTGGAAACAAGGAAGCCAGTCACACTCTTGCCAGATGCACACACAGCTTACCAACAGGAGCTGGTTTAGCTGCCTGCCCAAGGGACACAAATCAAAAGGCAAGATGAGGCCAAGGTAGGTGCTGAGTGGGCTGGGGTTCAGTTCAGTCTTGGAGCTGCTGTCACCCTGTGCTGTCCAGTGCCAGCTCCCAGAGACCAGGTCTGCATGGCCTGTGCTGCTGCTGCACTAGAGGCTCTGGGGTTTGGAGGCCCCTGGGAGCCCTTTTAGCTCCATGTGGGAGGCCACACTGTGGAGCTTCCTAAAAGGTGGTAATATCAGAATAAAACTAAACATAGAGGAAAATATGCTTTAGTAACAGGCAGCCAAACAGTCAATACAATTTTTCACTAAATCACTCTAGTGGAGGAATGGAGAAAATGAAGGCTGAGGGGTGAACCTTCTGTGCTATTTAACAGACCAGCTAAAGGTACTGAAATAAGGGTCTTTTTTTCAAGCTACACAAAAAAAAAATAAATCCTATGTAAAGATACCTTCATATTCTGTGTTTAAAGGCACAAATATTTCTGTTGCTGTATTCCACCAGTTCTTATCTGATTATGCACTTCATTTTCAGTAATAACTTGATTTGTCCAGTAGTTTTAAAGAACCCAAAACGAAAACAGATTAATAAAGTTAAAACCAAGCAGCACTTTCAGGTCATGTTATTTCATAGAGATTACACTGAAATGTTTTTAAAGTAATGCAGTTTACCAGCAAGTTGTCCGTGAAATCCTTTCAGGAAGGGAAGGAACATCATCATTAAGGCCTTTTTCAGAGACAGAACTCACATTTGCTAGTGAGCTGGATGCAATATCCCCCAAGGACTTTTTTTTAGTCAGGGTCTGCCAACTTGTGTTGCTTCGATTGGAATGTAGCCCTTTGTTTTGTAAATACATTTGATTGCTGCTTTTTCCTTCTGACAAGTGCTTTAATCTATTAAAGAAGTCATTGTCACTCTTTTTCAGTGGTAATTGAGGGATATACAAAGGTTCTCCCTCAGAAAGCCTCATTAACCATTGTCCTCCATATTCTTCCTTTCTTCCTGTTCTTAATCAGTCTAATTTTAACTGATTATTAACTTTAAATTCTAGGAATGGTGACTAGTGTTCCTAACTTTTTAGAGGTTTAAGATTATCCTGACTTTTCTACCAATCTTGACCCTTAAATTCTGAGACAAAGGGCTCTGCTGCTTCTAGAAATGGAGCCTCACATTCCAACTGCTATGATGGATTTTAACTTTTTTTTTTTTTAATACAAGAAAGAGCCTTTACTGAACTTTCTATAAAGTCAGACCTAAACTTGCTTAAGTCCATGTGCAAAAGGGTAAGGCAATAAGAGTTCCTGTTCAGTTACATGGTTCATCTTATTCTTCCAGGTATGAGAATAACATGACACCAAGAGATTACTTTTCACACAAGTAAATGGTATCAAACTAGAAAATACTTACAGCACACTTACTGCTGCAGCTCAGTCATGGAAAAGGCCACACAAGCTTCTCTCATGTTGACTATATGAACATAAAAATATTTAATACAGTTCAATTCTATTTCAAGAGCCTCATCTCTTTACAGAGATGTGATAGTTTGAAAACTGTTCTCAGTTTCCCTGAAATAATTTCAATTTCAAACCAAGTACCTACAAATGCCACAGTCACTCTGAATACCTTCTGTGCAGACCTCACTGGGGACAGGAAAGGGAAAACAGGACTCTGGGGACCCATTCCACAAACTGAGCTGTAGTGTCTGAACCCTCTGAGCTCTGCAGTCTCCTGCTCAGGTATCCTTTGAAGGGCCAGCAGCAGCAAGCTATAGGTTTCCATGTACCTGCTCCAAAGGGCATCAATTTAACAACTTCACAGGCCTTTTGTTAAGGTAACTCCAGACTTCAGACAGAAAGCTGTGGGCATCTAAAAGTTGTAAATTAATTAATTAGATGAGATCAGACATGAAGTATCCAGTCTTGCTTTTCTGGAATTGTCTAAATGAGTACTAGACTTCCCATAATAAAAATACCTCCATATTTGTGTACAATACTGCCAGTATCCTAAAAGGTGTGGGAAGACAGATGACATGAAATGTACACCAAAGGTAGTTGAAAAGTCCATTCATAAAACTTTTATTCCACTTACATCAACTTAATACACATGTTCTGAACAGTTATGCTTGGATTGTTCATGAAAATTTTCATAAGACATTAAACAAAGCTAGCGATCATCTCAAGTTATTTCCCTGTTAACTATTTTTACAGCACATGCATGTTAGGCAAGTATCAAAAAAAAAAAAAAAAGAAAAAAAATCACAAAAGCAAAAAAAAAAAATCTAAAAAAGTTAAATACATGGGCTTTTATTTTACTGCTGTGCTTGATATACAGTGTCATTATGGATACCAAGCAATTTGTTTTTTACTGCATCTTTACTTGTACAATTGTTCTTAGGTTGCCTAAACCATTTAAATACAAATAAAATGTGTAGCAAAAAAAACCCCAAACAAACAAAAAAACAAACCAAAAACAACCAAACCCAAAAAGAACCAAAAGCAACAGCAGGAAACTTTACAAAGACTGGAATGTGAACTGTTTCTCTGCCCCTCCCCAGAGAGGGAGCTCAGAGGGTGACACTTCAGCTGCAGCCAGAGATGGAACACTGGCTCTGTGGGGCACCCAGCTCACCATGGCTGAGCCCCCCCTGTAGCAACAGAGCACCTGCCTGACAGAGAAAGCTGGTGTCATGCTGGCCTTGTGGGACGCCACCATGTACCAAAGTACTATGCCAAACACATAAAACTGGTATATATAAAAAAAAATAATAATAATTCACAACCCATTATTGGCCACCTCAGATGAAAACAGATAAATTCCCCCAATGTTAACTGGCTCTATTCCCCTAATATTAACCAAAACCATGTGGGAAATATAGAAATCCAAAGAGAAGTAACATAAACCTGTCAAATCGTAAACAAAAAAACCTATTTGTGGGACAGCATGGATGACAAATGGTCTACGGTGTCAATTTCAGAGTGAGGCAGAGGGAAGCTGGAAGGCTGGTTAATTCTCCCCTCCTTCTCCTGCTTCCGCTTCGTCTCCTTGGGTATCCGATGTCCACAACTGTTTGGGAAAGAGAACAGCAAGAGATGAAATTGACATTTCTGCCTAATAATTAATGAGGAATTATTAGAGAGAAAGTCTAATTCTTAAATAATCATTTTTTAAGGGATCCTACTAAGCACCATGATAGAAATAAAAGCAGACAGTAAGGTGAATATTAATCTTGGCTATTACAGAAATCAAGTCCTAGGTGTCCCAAGCCCAGACTGCATTTCAGGAGGAAGTTCCCCAACTGGAAGTCTCCCTTCCACCAGGCTCACTAGAGAGGCAAGAATCAGACCTATAGACCAGACCTGAGAATCAGGATCCAATGACATTCTGCTTTCTGGGGATTTGAATCTTCTCCTTAGGGAGCTTTACAGAACTTTCTGGAGGAAAAAGCTTCAGAAATGGGCTCTCTCCACATCCAACATTGTAGCTCCCTCTTCTTCACAAGAGGCATCAGAAGTGTGTTATGTGTTTGGGTTTATCTATTTATTTGTGGGTAGGTTTTTTTCCCTTTTTTTTTTTTTTTTTTGTGTGTGTGTGTTTGGGGTTTTTTTTGTTATTTTTTGTTTGGTTGATTTTGTTTTGTTTTGTTTTCAGCACAAAAAGCATGTCACCAAATCTCTGTGCCCTGCCCCATCTCAGTTATGCTGCTCTTCAGCTAGTTTTGAAACACAGAGCTTCCAAACTTGGAGTGTAAGGCAACAAGGGAAGAAACTCAGGCTAAATGCCCAAAATCTTATTTTCAGCTCCATAAAACCATACTAAAGAGCCACATATCAAGTACCAGCTGAGGAAACCAAAGCATCAGTTCCAGAGCAACACCCAGGACAAATAAATTATTCTGTGAAACAAGTATTTCTCCATGCTGGCTGCTTCCAAACCATATCAGCTCAGTATGATTTGTCATCTCTCACTCTGGAGTTGCAGAAGCATTAACTGAACCCTTCATGCTCTACAGCATGAGGTGCTAACACCCAAGAACTAATTCTCTAGTGTTACACCACTAATGTCTCACAGGATTATGGTTTTGGTTTTTATTTTTATTTAAAAAACAAAAAAATAAGTCCATCACAATCAGAAACATTTTATCCTTTACAGGAATACAAGGCAATAGATAAACCTGTGCAACACCAACAGCTTTGTTCCTGCTCTGAACTGAATACACAGCCTCTGCCCTGCTGAAGGCACTGAGCAATGTTATTCTGCTAGAGACTGTTCCTCCCTGCACAACATGCTGTAATTGCATTATTAAAATGCTACATTAGGCTCAATTTCAGAGTATTCTTATAAGGAATTGTTAGTAAGAACACTTTTATCAGAGGCTTCTATCATAAATCCTCACCTCTAGTTTATCTATAGATATCTACCTTTATTCATTAAAATTAAGAGCCTGACTGCTCTGAAAAGAGTATTACCCATTGAGAACACAGGTTCATTAACCTGCTGGGAAAAAAAAGATACCCCTTAGGGGGAAGGGATGTTTTTTAAGTTTATTATTAAAGAAAACAAACCAATTTCAAAACAAAATCAGGAATTACCTATCTAGTAGTCCCAGCAAAAGAGATTTTGACTTGCTATGTTAAACAACCCTCCAAACTGTTCCCTGCCTTCAATCTCTGCTGAGAATGGACACACACTCTGCTGCTCCTACACCCAACTATTAACATACTGTATCCCTGTCAAAAGGCAGCCTCTTGCAGCAAACAGACCTTTCTTACATTTATGAAGTTCACTGCAGCCTTTGTCAGTCACATATATATCAAAAGTTGTTTTCTACCACAAGAAGTCATGGAAAAACATTGCACTGCACTGATGCAGGTCACTTTCAGCATTTCAGGCACAAGAATATGGAGTCTGCAGCTGCCTGCAGCTTTCTCCCTTCAAAGGGAGAGTTCTCATCCATTATCAGACCTACTACCATAATTCATACACTGTGCTAGCCCAGTCCCACTTCTGCTCTTGTATGAAACAATGTGTTTTCCAATTGCTGTGAGAAGCTTTGCATTATTTTACTGGGAAGCCAGCAGTTAAAAGTCAGCTTCTATTCTCTAGTTCAATACCCCTCAATGAGAGGACAGCTCTTGAGCAATCCCACTCAAGGGAACAGTGAACACAGACACTGATGCCAACTCTCTATCTGTCTCCATGACAGAGGTTGGGAAATCTCTTCCATTTGTTTTGTAAGCAGCAGCTGGAATAATCACAAATAGTGGGGTTTTTTTTTCAGTAGTGTTGTCACTCCAGTGGAAAAGGTTCCAAGGAACAGGGAAATTGTCAGAAACAAATGCAGAAAATATGGCTACTCTAGAGATTTTAAGCAGCTATACAACTTTACATCTAGTTATGTTACAAAGAAATCCAGCTACTTCTCAAATATCAGATGCACAGAACATGATCAAGGGGGGGACCATCTGGTGACAAGAGGTTCTTGCTTTTTCAGTTCTTACTTGCAGGTCTTCCCCTCATGAAGACTGGGGAGTGACCCATGAATTATACTAGTGTATGTTTGCTTACATTTACTGTTTCATTTGCTTTAGATGTTTATCTTTGACTATTTTAAAGTTTAAAGTATGTTAAAAGAAAACCCTCACACAAGATGAGGGCTGATTACTCTGACAGAGCAACACAATCTTGATGATAACTTACACCCCAGACAATGAGTCTAAGGAAAAGAAGAATTATGCCTGTCATTTTACAACTGCTGTGGAAATAGCCTGCCTAGCACTGATTCCAGTTTAATTTATCACAAGAAAAAACCCCAAATCCCCAAGTCCTTAAATGGACTGTCAAGCTTTGTTTGCATTTGTCATGTAGAATCTGTTCCTTGCACACTCAATCACATGGAATAGTCTGCGAAATCTGATGTAAGTTTTGAACAGGCAAATGCAAGTGTATTCTCAGTTGCTGTTGAACCAAAACTAAGAGCTTTGCTAGTCTCAGTCCAAACTTTGTCACTTAAACATGCCAAATTTCTTGCATTAAAAGAAGAAAGATTTGCTCAGTTGGCCACCTGTCAGAAAACCGTGTTATTAGCATACAGAGAAGCAGCAGCCTAGGTAGGAGAAAAGGAGGTAGCTCAGAAACATGATGCAAACAACTGCCCCAGAGGCCAACCCTGTGATGAACAATGCATCTGGATGATACTCACTGTCAAGTTGTCTCTCAGTAACTGCATTATTAGCGTGCTGTCTTTGTATGACTCTTCACTTAATGTATCAAGCTCAGCAATTGCCTCATCAAAAGCCTAGTGTTAGAGAAACAAACAACTCCATTGGGCATGTGACAAAAGGTTATGCAAATCATTCCAATGGCCTTTTTCCCCCCTCTTCAGACCTACCGTTTTTGCCAGAGAACAGGCCTTCTCCGGGGAGTTGAGAATCTCGTAGTAGAACACAGAGAAATTCAGAGCCAGCCCTAATCTGATAGGATGTGTTGGCTGCATCTCCTTTTTACTGATTTCAAAAGCTTCTTGATATGCTTGCTGTGATTGCTCCACTATCCCTTTGAGGTGGGGGGAAAAAAAACAGGCACAAGTAATTAATTCACATGGTGCATTCTGACATACAGGCAGGTTTGAGTCTTTCCCTGCCACCCCGGGACTTATCTACATATGTTCACAGCCGTTTTGTAGCACTTCATTAATATAAACCCCATCACCTAACACAAAAAGGTACAAAAAAAAAGTTTCATCTACATGAAGGTTGATAGAATACCACGATTTCAAGGATTTTTAAACACTGCAAGGCACAACAGATCCACATATTAGTCACAGAAAACACTGGTGACCTTTGTCTATCACCCTGAACCCTTTCAGTAAGGGGCTCTTCAATGAATTTCCATCCAAACTGCTTGGCAAAAATACTGTGGCATACCTCAATAATCAGAATTAAATAGATTTTTAAAAGCTTCCAACATAGCTCCATTTCCAATGCAGATATGGAAAGTATTTTTACCTAACTTAAAAAGTTCTAATTCCTATAAGCTTTTAGGTATGGGAGAAAAAATGAACAATCAGGCTTTNTATCTGCAATTGCATTATTTTAATGAAATGGCATGCTAAACCTCGAGTAGCCAAATGAATGTTAATTATGGAAATAGTTGAGTTAACAAGAGAACCTCTCTTTTTCCATGACCTCATAATTTTGCAAGTCTGAATAGAAGCATAAAGTCATTCATTTTGCCTCTAAATTGTTAGATGTTGTAAATATAGCAATCTTCAAACTCCTCAGAACTTCTACTTTAGAATAAAATTTAGATTAATTTTCTTTACACGTACAATGGAACCAGAGCTCAGTCACGGGATGAAAGCAATTCCAAGACTTGGGAATATTTAGATAATGACCCAATTCTTCCAGGTCAGAACCAATTCTGGTTTAACACATTAAAACTTTTCTGCTTTAATTGATTTTTCCACTATCTATTTATCTTTCTAATTGGATAGTAAGGTATTAGGTAAAAAAAAAATAAATCTTCAAAATCCAACCAGTTCATGCAAGCAATTTAAGTAAGTTAAAAGGCCAGTGGGAAATTTTACAAGGTTGCTCTGGCAGGGGGGTTGGGCTAGATGATCTTCTGGGTCACTTCCAACCCCTGACATTCTGTGATTCTATGATTCTGTAGCACTGCTCCTGCACCAGGTCCTGGACTTTGCTTTGTCTATATACAGTCTATGTCATGAAGGAAATGGGTTTAAGTGGTCTGAATGCTCTTTTCTTTAACAGTGTGCAAGAATCTAAAGATCTTGCCAATTTGCCTTCAGCAGTTGTATCACACACATGAAAGAAGTAGTGTAGGCTTCCCTTCAGTGCAGTTGCAATTCATTCCTTTTGCCAAACAAAAACTTTCCTCTTAACATGTGCCTAGGTTTGCAACAGTATCAAACAGCTTACTGCCTACTGACTGGCATAAGATTTTGGCTGTGAAATTATTAATTTGGCTTCAAAATTATTTTTAGGGCTAAATTTAGAGGCAAAATAGTCAGGAGTGAACATAGATTACAGAATAGCATCCATGCATTAGAAAAATATGTGCTACCTTGGTCATAGAGTTTTTCTATGAACGTGGACAAATTATTCATAGTTTTTTATGGTCCTTCCCCCCATCACCCTCGAGCTGTTTATCATACTGAAGTGCTTTGGAGGTGGCATTATCTTTTAACCAAAAAAAAATAAAAGTGGTTCTGAAATACAAATGACAGTGTAAATGGACTCAGACACCTCATAGATGTCAGAAAACCCTCCTTATTTTTGAGAAAAGTATACAGAGAAAGAAGTACTCTGCAAAACCACTGATACTGGAAAAGTTACAGACTTATAGATAATTTATGTTGGAAATGACTGCCAAAGGCCATCTGGTTCAACCTTCCCTTTCTTCTTACTGCTCTATTTGTGGCAAACTGCTCTCCTGTGTTAATAGACAAGTTCCTCACTGCACCATTTAATTTTGCTCTTGTTCTGAAAGCTGTATCACATCAGACACTCAGAAGATCTAAAAATGAATGAACACTTTTTAGTTCTCTGTGCTCGAGCTTGGTTGCAATGTGCTTCCTCCAGAAACTGCAAGATGCTAAAGGTTGTTTGCCTTCAACATAAGAAAAGGCATTTCTGCCAGTCTTGAGAGAATTTCACTTGCAGAATCAGATTTTGAGATATTTGATAGATCACATGAATTTAGATTTTCATACTAATTAATCTGCCTCCAAAATTTACCATAATCATCTTTCATGCTGCAGATACTGCTGTCCCCATGTGCAGGTATGACACCTCATTTATGATGTGAAAAAGAGATAGCCAGGAGAACACATAAAAAGTGAGGCTTCCTGAAAGTAGAGGGATTTGCTAAACTGTTAAATACTTGCCACCTTGTCTTAGTTTAGACAACTATTATCTGACATACAGGCAGGTTTGAGTCTTTCCCTGCCACCCCGGGACTTATCTACATATGTTCACAGCCGTTTTGTAGCACTTCATTAATATAAACCCCATCACCTAACACAAAAAGGTACAAAAAAAAAGTTTCATCTACATGAAGGTTGATAGAATACCACGATTTCAAGGATTTTTAAACACTGCAAGGCACAACAGATCCACATATTAGTCACAGAAAACACTGGTGACCTTTGTCTATCACCCTGAACCCTTTCAGTAAGGGGCTCTTCAATGAATTTCCATCCAAACTGCTTGGCAAAAATACTGTGGCATACCTCAATAATCAGAATTAAATAGATTTTTAAAAGCTTCCAACATAGCTCCATTTCCAATGCAGATATGGAAAGTATTTTTACCTAACTTAAAAAGTTCTAATTCCTATAAGCTTTTAGGTATGGGAGAAAAAATGAACAATCAGGCTTTTCTTTTTTAAAGATTTTTTGCTGTTCTCTTAATTGGCTTAATTGTACAAGTTATAAACGATGGCAGAAAAAAACAACTAAACTCTACAAGGTTGGAGAGCTCAATAGTTTCTGTTGTCACTGAATGCACTTGAACTTACAGGCAGGTTATGCCTGCAGAAGCCAGAGATCGTGGCCCAACACAGCCCACAAGCTGGACCTTGACTGCAGGGGGCAAGAGAGGTGCCAGACAGAGCACAGAGGGACCACTGTTCACCAGCTCTCCAAGACTGGTACTAGCATCTGAGAAAAAAGTGGGCAGAATATCATTAAATTTAGATGCAAAAGGACGCCTGTCCTAACATTTCTGCATCAGACCAGCATGACCCCTTCAAGAGCACCAGTCACGTGGACTGAAAAACAAAGGCAGGAATTTCAGTCTAAGGACTGAAAAATACATCAGTATTTATGTGAAAACCAATATTCAGGGTTTCTATGCAACCTCTGCTCACCTTTATGTGTTCAGAAAAATTAAGGCCTCATGTTGTCCTCTTCAACTCACTGCACAGTTCTTCAACACTGTCTTCCCTACATTCCTCACTAGCTTCAGAAAAATCAGACAACTGCCATCAGACCTTGAAAGTGACCCAAGGCTGGTACATTAGTTAAGAACCAGGTTTACTTCCAAGCTAAATACAGAAATAGTGAGAGGTGTTTTACTCTTCCANCCCCAGACAATGAGTCTAAGGAAAAGAAGAATTATGCCTGTCATTTTACAACTGCTGTGGAAATAGCCTGCCTAGCACTGATTCCAGTTTAATTTATCACAAGAAAAAACCCCAAATCCCCAAGTCCTTAAATGGACTGTCAAGCTTTGTTTGCATTTGTCATGTAGAATCTGTTCCTTGCACACTCAATCACATGGAATAGTCTGCGAAATCTGATGTAAGTTTTGAACAGGCAAATGCAAGTGTATTCTCAGTTGCTGTTGAACCAAAACTAAGAGCTTTGCTAGTCTCAGTCCAAACTTTGTCACTTAAACATGCCAAATTTCTTGCATTAAAAGAAGAAAGATTTGCTCAGTTGGCCACCTGTCAGAAAACCGTGTTATTAGCATACAGAGAAGCAGCAGCCTAGGTAGGAGAAAAGGAGGTAGCTCAGAAACATGATGCAAACAACTGCCCCAGAGGCCAACCCTGTGATGAACAATGCATCTGGATGATACTCACTGTCAAGTTGTCTCTCAGTAACTGCATTATTAGCGTGCTGTCTTTGTATGACTCTTCACTTAATGTATCAAGCTCAGCAATTGCCTCATCAAAAGCCTAGTGTTAGAGAAACAAACAACTCCATTGGGCATGTGACAAAAGGTTATGCAAATCATTCCAATGGCCTTTTTCCCCCCTCTTCAGACCTACCGTTTTTGCCAGAGAACAGGCCTTCTCCGGGGAGTTGAGAATCTCGTAGTAGAACACAGAGAAATTCAGAGCCAGCCCTAATCTGATAGGATGTGTTGGCTGCATCTCCTTTTTACTGATTTCAAAAGCTTCTTGATATGCTTGCTGTGATTGCTCCACTATCCCTTTGAGGTGGGGGGAAAAAAAACAGGCACAAGTAATTAATTCACATGGTGCATTCTGACATACAGGCAGGTTTGAGTCTTTCCCTGCCACCCCGGGACTTATCTACATATGTTCACAGCCGTTTTGTAGCACTTCATTAATATAAACCCCATCACCTAACACAAAAAGGTACAAAAAAAAAGTTTCATCTACATGAAGGTTGATAGAATACCACGATTTCAAGGATTTTTAAACACTGCAAGGCACAACAGATCCACATATTAGTCACAGAAAACACTGGTGACCTTTGTCTATCACCCTGAACCCTTTCAGTAAGGGGCTCTTCAATGAATTTCCATCCAAACTGCTTGGCAAAAATACTGTGGCATACCTCAATAATCAGAATTAAATAGATTTTTAAAAGCTTCCAACATAGCTCCATTTCCAATGCAGATATGGAAAGTATTTTTACCTAACTTAAAAAGTTCTAATTCCTATAAGCTTTTAGGTATGGGAGAAAAAATGAACAATCAGGCTTTTCTTTTTTAAAGATTTTTTGCTGTTCTCTTAATTGGCTTAATTGTACAAGTTATAAACGATGGCAGAAAAAAACAACTAAACTCTACAAGGTTGGAGAGCTCAATAGTTTCTGTTGTCACTGAATGCACTTGAACTTACAGGCAGGTTATGCCTGCAGAAGCCAGAGATCGTGGCCCAACACAGCCCACAAGCTGGACCTTGACTGCAGGGGGCAAGAGAGGTGCCAGACAGAGCACAGAGGGACCACTGTTCACCAGCTCTCCAAGACTGGTACTAGCATCTGAGAAAAAAGTGGGCAGAATATCATTAAATTTAGATGCAAAAGGACGCCTGTCCTAACATTTCTGCATCAGACCAGCATGACCCCTTCAAGAGCACCAGTCACGTGGACTGAAAAACAAAGGCAGGAATTTCAGTCTAAGGACTGAAAAATACATCAGTATTTATGTGAAAACCAATATTCAGGGTTTCTATGCAACCTCTGCTCACCTTTATGTGTTCAGAAAAATTAAGGCCTCATGTTGTCCTCTTCAACTCACTGCACAGTTCTTCAACACTGTCTTCCCTACATTCCTCACTAGCTTCAGAAAAATCAGACAACTGCCATCAGACCTTGAAAGTGACCCAAGGCTGGTACATTAGTTAAGAACCAGGTTTACTTCCAAGCTAAATACAGAAATAGTGAGAGGTGTTTTACTCTTCCAATAATGGAAAAGCCTTAGAAAAATGATAGTGTTTATGACATTGGAAGCAAGCAGCATGAAAAATTATCTTCAAGGAATGATGCTGAGCATTTTTGGTTTTAATAATTTAACATAAGTAACTTAAAAAAAATATTTCCTCTCTATTTGAGGAAATAAAAGTTACCTTTTGAGCAGTGATTTGGGGAACTTAGTGAAAATTTAATGCATTCTGTTCATTTTTACATCAGTCAACCAGTATAAAAAAAGCTTCAAGATTTTAAACCTTGAATTATTTAGAAAAAGTTGCAGTTCCAAAGTTCAAGGATAAAAACAGCTGGGGGAATTATCTGCTTGATATTCCTGTCCACTAGACTGCTGTAAGAAATCTCCAGTAAATAAAATAGCCTATCTGGTTTGTGAAGATTAGCTTGTGAGATGGAACACCTGGAGTGAGGGGGAATGATAAAATCATTTGGTTTAGGAGCAAGAGCAACTATGAACTGGATAGGCTTTCAAAAGATTTTCTTCACCTGGAAACCCACAAAAAGCTGTGCAATCGGGAGACTGGGTTAAATAAAACTGAATTTCAAAGGTACTTAAAAGATTTTCACAATCTAATTTTTGAGCCTGCAACTTAATCCTCCACCAAAAAAGAAACCTTGGGACTTAAAATATTGTACTTGCTGTGCATGTGAATAGAGATTACCAAAAGGAAAAGAATTACTATCTGTACAGTAACAGATCTACAGCTGCACATGCAATTCTGCAGTCACCAGGACTGGGTCACACACAAGAAGCATCAGAAGTCCAGTCCTATTGTATTAAGTCTTTGCATCTTTATGCAATTTCCTATTATTCAATGTACTGGAGAAACTGGGCTACCCTGAGTAATGTGGATGTAACACACACACACACACACACACCACAAAGCTAAAGCAGACACATCTATCCCCTTGAAATTATTCCAACTGTGTTTCACCTCCATCCCAAACTGAGGGGCTGAGAGAACAAGTGGTGTGAGGAGAGGCTGAGGGAGCTGGGCATGGGCAGTGTGGAGCAGAGGAGGCTGAGGGGGGACCTCATTGCCCTCTACAGCTCCCCAACCTTGTAGAGAGGTGGGTGAGGCCTCTGCTCCTTAATCACTAACTACAGAACCAGGGGAATGGTCTGAAGTAGCATCAGGAGAGGTTTAGATTGGGTATTAGGAAGAAATTATTTTCTGAGAGTGGTGAGGCACTGGGACAGCCCAGGGAGGTGGTGGAGTCCCCATCCCTGGAGGTGTTTAACAAATGAGCTCACACAGTGCTTCAGGACATGCTCCAACGGAGGCAGGGAGTGGGGATTTGTGTTTTGGAATGGTGGGGTATTTAGGTTTTTGTTGTTGTAGGTTTGGTTGGACTGGGTGATCTGGGAGGTCCTTTCCAATTATGATTATTCTGGGATTCCAGATTGAGGGTGATTCTGCACAGCATGCTGCTAGGGTGTCTCTTCAACTACAGCTGTTACACCACATAATGTATTAAGTGCCTTGTATTAAATTTTCTAACTATACTTAGGTGAAGGCAACTTACCTGCAATTATGAGAAGCTGCTTAGATGAAGACACAAGAAATAAAATAAAAAACATTTGGACATTCAACTACTATGGTTATGGATTTTCCTAAGAGTTTTATTAATCCTTTTCTTCTCCAAGTGATTTCTAGTCAATTTGGTCAGCAAACCTATGCAGACTTTTAGTGTTCTGTAGAAATACAGGTGAAATAGCATAAATAAGACTTCCAAAATCTAAAAAAAGACTCTGTCCCACTGCAAAGAGGTAAAATCCCAATACTCAGCCAGGCAGAAGATGCATAAACCTGTACTTCAGTGCTAAGACTGATACCTGCATGCCTAAGATGGAGTTATTTCCAGATGTTGACAGCACATCTGCTGCCTGCTTCCCAGAAACTTTCATAACTCACTTGAAAGCCAACGACCTGGGACTTTCTGTTCAGGAAACAGGAAGCCCATTACTAAAGAAACGTAAATCCAAATGGGAATCAGTGTCAAATTGGGGGTCGTGTCATCACCTCACCCCAAGCAAACTGATGGGACACAAACAGTGTCACCTTCAGCACCAAGCTGGCACCCAGTCAGTACCTTTCTTGTCATCTCCAGCAGCAACCTCAGCCAGGTAGCGATAGTAGTCTCCTTTCATTTTCAAGTAGAAAACTTTACTTTCTGCTTGCGAAGCGTTGGGAATCAAGAACTTTTCCAACAGAGACTGAAAGAGAAACAAATGACATTGTGGTTGGAACATACAGATCTTTGCAACATGCTGAGCCAACAATTCCATTGAATTACAGGCTATTTCAAAGTAAAGATGGTTTTTGCCTCTTCACATCCTATATCCAGCTAAGAGCATGTTCTGGATTACAGTTCTAGATACAAACTGAATGCTGCACGTTGTGACTCAGTGGGGAGGAGGCTGAGTTAATTCAGCAGATGAGATAAAGATCAGGTAATGCAAAGAGTCTGGACAGAGGGTATAGAAGAAACTCTGCACCCACAAAAAACTAATAAAAGGATCTGAACTATCATCTGCCAAACCAGAGACCCAAATCTCTTGCATCCACAGGCCTCATTACCACAGCTCCCATTAACAGTGGTACTGACAGCAGAACACTATAAGGTGAACCTGAATTCTTTCATTTCATTCCGATCAGACCTGAGGAAGAATTTCTTCCCCAGGAGGGTGGGGAGACCCTGGCACAGGGTGCCCAGAGAAGTGGGGGAAGCCCCATCCTTGGAAATTTTTCAGGCCAGGCTGGATGGGGCTCTGAACAACCTGCTCTAGTAGGAGGCATCCCTGCCCTTGGCAGGGGATTTGAACTGTATGAGCTTTAAGATCCTTTCCAACCCTGGCAATTCCATGGGTCTATGATTTCCAGAAAGTTGACAGTCAGCTCTGGAGCACTGCAAAGGATTCTCTATTTGACTTAATGTGCTGCCCTAACAGGTGCTTCCTTTGTCTTCCAAAGCAAGGGTAGGTGTCTGGAGCCATGCCACCAAATCCTCCCTGTGGGCTGCCAGTTAAGACCAGGTTTTTCTAGATTATTCTAACTGCTTATTAAATTAACATAGCAAGCTCCCACCTAGGGCAGTCATGTAATTTAGCAAGAATTCTATTATGATGAAAAGAAAAAAGGAAAAAAAAAATCACTAGCTCCAACACATTTAGTTAAATTAAGGTACAAGCTTGTCAAACTTCTTGATATTGATTGCCTGAAGTCAGACTCTGACAGATAAAATAGTTATTTAAAAGCCAGAAAAGAGTACAGAAGTGCTCTTGAATACTCAAAAACAAATCAGAAGCTTTTCAAGTTATGTAGCAAACAATTTTTTTCGAAGATGCTTTAATAAGAATTTTTAGGTGTCATTTTCTCCCCCCTCCCGCAAATTAGGTGATTGACATTTCAGGTTTTATTCTCACTGGTTTAGCTCCTATTTCCAATGACACCACAGAAATGTACAATCTAACTCAGTTTCAACCCCCAGAATGATTCTTGCTTTATTTTCATCTAGATAGCAACCTGCAGGTTGAGTATCTGGCAGGGTGTACTCCTGGGCTGGGTACCCCTGAACCTGGCAGGCTGTAACACCAGCACCCGTGGACCTGCTCTGCTCAACAGGCAACTGACATCGAGCTGCAGAAAACTAATTCACAGGAAGAGCAAGATTTAAAAGGTTTGCTTGGGGGTTTTTTTGCTGTTGTGGTAATTAAAGCACTGCTAATTCATTTATATCATTCACAAATATTTAGCTTGGTAGCCTCAACCTTGTGTGAAACTCTTCAAATGAAGTGGTCTATTAGAGCATCTCTCTCAGCAGGCAGTGTAATGAAGAAGCCCAGCTGCCAAGAGAGGAATCAGACAAGGAGCAGTTATGCCCATGCTCCAATGGGATAAAAACTGGTTAGTGGACTTGTGTCAACATAAAAGTATTTATTCCACCATATGAGATATTTCCAGTATTGTGGGGGTCAGTACATAGCTTCATTTCATAACCACCCAGGGAGACATTGAAAAACACACTCTGGAGGGTGCACCACTATGGAAGAAGGGTTCACTCCCTTCTGCCCCAATGGGGATGGAATCAAGCAAGGCCATAAGGTATATGGGACTTGTGCTTCAGCTCCCCAACTCACACACTGTTCTTACCATTACAGAGCCGAGATTCACCTCTAGGACATTTTCCCCAGAGCCCAGCAACTCTGACAAGTGAAGGTTACACGACCTACTGAGAATAAGGTCCCTCATTAAGTTTTTTCTCTGTAGGACTGCAATTAAGGCAGGTGGGTCAGGTCAGTCTGCACCTACCCTTCTGGCACCTCATGGAGTCACTCTCCTTCTGTACCCTTCATTAATTGGCAAGACCCAAGTATTTGCAGTGATTCTACAAACAGAAATTATTCATCACCTGTAGAGAAGGCTGTTTGATTAAAAAGTACCAGCTCTGCTCACTCCCATAGCAGGAGCTAAATTCCAGGCTTAAAGTTCACTTGGTCACAAGTGGCATAAAGTTGTTTGCAAACTTCTAACTGAACAGGTGAATTGCAGCAGCAGAGCTGAGGAAAGGCTACCACTTGAGAAAGGCTCCCTAAGCAGACAGATCATAACAGCAACAGCGGCTCAGGCAGTGTGTACATCTGGTATTAGAAAAAAAGTTTGAAAGCCACAATGAATTTGGAACACTGATGAAGTAAAAAAAATCCCTTTGAATAGTTATTCATGGAATACAGTCTCTCCAAGAGGCTCTGACTCGAAGACTGCACTGCTCATGTCTTGAGCAGCTCTCCTGTGAGGACAGGCTGAGAGAGTTGGGGTTGTTCAGCCTGGAGAAGAGAAGGCTCCAGGGAGACCTTCTTGTGGCTCCCAGGATCTGAAGAGGCTCCAGGAAATCTGGGGAGGGACTTTTGAGGCTGTGGGGCAGTGACAGGACTGGAGGGAATGGATCAAAACTAGAGATGGGTCGACTCAGCTCAGCCATGAGGAAGAATTCCTTCCCCAGAAGGGTGGGGAGACCCTGGCACAGGGTGCCCAGAGAGGTGGGGGAAGCCCCAGCCTTGGACGTTTTCAGGCCAGGCTGGATGGGGCTCTGAGCAACCTGCTCTAGTGGGAGGTGTCCCTGACACGGCAGGGGGTTGGAACTGGATGAGCTTTAAGGTCCCTTCCAATCCTGACAATTCCATGATTCTATGATAAAAAGACTATTCTGTAGAAACAATACTTAGGCCACATATCTTTGGGAAAAAAAATATTTATGCCAAAAATTACATAAAGAGCAACAATAACACCTCAAATCAGATGAGCATTTAAAGGCTAGTATGTGAAAATACTGTAAAGAGATCTTGTCTCTATTATTTATCAAGTATTATATAATCAATTTCACCTGCTTGTAAGCTTATTTCAGGTTATATTTTCTTTTTCTGTGATATAAACACGAAACACTAGCTAGTCTGAAGATTGAGTACACAAGTCTGAGAAGGTGGCTGTGAAAGCTGCAATCTGCATGCTGGTGGTGTGGCTATAGAAAATCATACACATCAGACTAAATGTCAGTTAAACTACTGACCTTTTAGAGTTGGATCACAAACGACAACAGAATATGGGTATAATAAAAGGCATAACCTAGCTAATATTCTGTTATCTGCTAAGACATCTGCTTATTGGGAATCACTGTTTGTATTTTTATATATTTTTTAAATACATAGTTTTAATTGCAAGGCTTCTCTGGAAGATAAATATCAACATATTCCTCCTTGGGGGAAAAAAGAAATGTAAGTCCTATTGATGGATACTGCTTATCCAAAGCAGAAGAAATAGGAACAAGAGCTGTTCTAATAGTACTACCAAGATATGCCTGCCTTTTCTCTCCTTTACCAGTTGACAGAACTATGCTTGTCAGTGGAGAGCTGATAAACACATGGGCCACCCAAGTGCTACCTGCTAGTCCCAAGACTGGGCCAATATCTGTGATTACTAAGCTGCAAAGCATCCAGCACCCTGATAACTGAAGTCCATCCAGCCCAGGTGTCTTATAGCCACATGGTACAGAGTGCTCTTTCATCCTGTTCTTGCTATCAAGCAGAATTCCCATCCACTTTTGATACCTACAGATGTGCACTAACTCCAACTCCCTGGGTGAATTACAGTCCCTCAATCAGAACCTGGCAGAAACAGCTTTTTAAACAAGGCCAACACACCAAACCCCACAAGTCTTCAGGTGGAATTGTCAAAGCTTGTAATTTGACAGCAAGAATCTAACTGCTGTGAAGCAAACCATTCCATTGTAGTCAATTAGGCAGATGCAGCCTAATAATAAGAGCACTTTTCAGCCAAAACCTGCAACAGCTTGTACAAGTGCTTCTAGTATTTTTCATAGCAAAGCCATATGCAGTATTTCCAGAAAGACTTAATGGAAAATTATCCTTTTAAACAAACCAACCAACCAACCTACCAACCCAAAGTTTCATGTACTAAATTTTAGTATCAACTTCTAATAGTATTCTGGCCATTAGAAGATGAGGGTTCAACACTCACTTGCAGTTGTGATTAACATAGAACCATAGAATTGACAAGGTTGGAAAGGACCTTAAACTCATCCAGTTCCAACCCCCTGCCATGGCAGGGACACCTCCCACTACAGCAGCTTGCTCAGAGCCCCATCAAGTATTTTTTTCCCACCCCTCAGCAAGAATGTACCAACAAAATCTTTATCTCCAACAACTATGTGCACCCAACTTTATAATTCTACTGATTAAAACAAGATTTAAGCACTGAACTGGAAAGAGATTCACTTTCTTCATTCTTACACACGTTTTTTTGCCAGCAGAGTAGGACACAGGTAACAGTGGCTGATCATGAAGCATTTTCATGCAAGGCCCTATGGCCTTGTTCCTGTGGTTTTGTGAGATAAAGTCTGAAAAGGGAGAGTTACCAGACTTAGGAGTGTGAGGGAAGAATAACAACTAGTAATTCAGTGTAATAAAACAAAACAAAAGCAAATCACAACACCCAACCCCCTTACTGCAAGCAGACATGCTTCAATTTGTCAAACTGTGGAGGACTCCAGCTGAAGACAGGAGACCCATAAAGACTTGATCAGTCCTTTCCTGAGACCTGCAGCTCAGAACTACCCATCAGAGGCACTCGTGTACACCTCTGGCAAATGGCTTGTGTGGACCAAAGACTATTCCCAAATTTCTCATAAAGAGCATTCAAACCAGTGCCTCAGTTTTGCCTTGTTGCTTTTAGTACTGTGGCTATTTCCCTTTATTAAAGGCTCAGTCTCAGTCCATGTTATTGCCTGGAAACTTTAGATAATTATTAACACACTTGAGGATTGCATCATTAGCTCAAGCTTCTATTTAAGACATTTCTCTCCTGATAAATAGGTCAGAAGAATAAAATCACCAGGTGCTAGAAAAAAAAAAGAAGTTGTAAATAAGCAGGTAATATTATACAGTTAATGTACTGAAAACAAGGATTTTTGGTTTTAAATACCAAAAATCAATTATTAAGATACACTATTGAGTAAAAACTTTATTGGAGAAATAAAAAGATACTGCTCTCCCACAAAAGAAACAAGCTGCAGAAAGGCAAAAAACCAACCAAATACACAGGAAAAACACTGGCTAATTTAAACAGTATCAGTTTTGCTCTGAGCTAACTAGACAGGCCTTTTGTTTCCATGCAGTATCAAAAAACCATCTGATACAGTCATGACATTATGTCTAGTGTTGAATGTAAATTACACAGGAGTATGAGATGAACTAATTCATTTGTCATCCATCTGTGGTACATGGCATAGGGATGAAGAAGCACAACACAGCACTAGAGAGGATGTTAATAAATGAAGAAAATACCATGCTTCTTTTAGCCTCCATCAGTTCCAGATGTGGCTTCTCTGAGCACAAAAACCTTCAACAGGCTTCTCATCCACATTCCACACACTTGCCCTTAAATAAACATCACCTGAATACCCACAATACACTATGGAGAAGAACCTGGAGATATCTGACTACCTGCACATGAGATAGTGTTACTTTTGTCTTAAACCTACTTCACCATTTCATTAAAAAAAAAAAAAAAAAGAGAAAGTTTTGTTTTTAAAAGCACTGCTCCTCAAATCTGCATTTAGAAGACTACCAGGTAACTTCAGATTATTTGAAGAGTTCCAGTATCACTTCTAAACAGGAATGAAAAGCCCTGAGCTGCACTTTCACATCATCCAGTTATATTAATTAAATTAGTTTGTTCTCTACAAGCAGGGAAGGAGGGAAAGAAAAATAAGAAAGATGTGATGGAAAGAAAGAAAAAGGGCCATCCAGCTGAAGCACTGTGCTAGAACAAGCCATAAAATTGTCTATTGAATCCTAAATTCTGTTTTCCAGCTGCATCAAGACACACTTAGCAACTGCAACTTGGAGAGTACCAAGCTCCCCTTGTGTTCCAATGCTCCTGAGGCAACAAGGAGTTGTCTCCTTAGTGGCAGGAGACACGAACTCCTCAGCCTACAATGGTGACTTGCCATTTTCTGACACCTGCAATAGCTGCACCTGAGCCATTGAAAGAATCACAATTATGTACTTAAGTAGATATTCAAACTATTGATCCACATTGGTGGTTTTAGGTATACACTTAGCAGGAGGAGCTACATGTACCTGATTTCAAGTGGAACCAGCAAGTGCAGCACACCTTGAAGCTATTATTTTACAGCCTTCTCTTTTGAGGACAAAGCTCCTGAAGCAGGCCACTTGTGTTGGCCAAGTTCAAGACACTTATTCCAACAAAAAGCTAGCGAGTGATTTTCCATATGTGGGTTTTCTGCCTTAGCACCAGTTAGGAAAGTTACTCAGGCCATAAAAGATCACGTGCAATTAGCTGGTGCTGCACAGCCTGGCACACAGCAACTGCTGCCTCATGGGTGACCTGACTCTTGGGGGAATCCCCAGAGCACTGTTCTGCTGCAGCCTTCTGCTCCAGCCAAAAGCAAAGCCTCTTTTGTAGTTAGCTACAGGTTTCCATCTACTCATTTGCTCCCTAGAACAGGAATACATGAACACAGCAACTGCTGTGGAACTGGAGAGGTCTCTGGTGAAACACCTGAAGGAAGAAACAAGCTGCCCATTCTCAGTACCAGTTGTTCTTTCGTCCCATAAGACTGGCTGCCCACACAGAGAGCAGAAGAAGGTTGAAAAAGGTGAGAAGGAGGCTGACTGGAAGAGAGGCAGTGAAGAACGAGCTTTACAGAATCACAGAATGTTAGGGGTTGGAAGGGACCTAGAAGATCATCTAGTCCAACCCCCCTGCCAGAGCAAGGTCACCTAGACCAAGTCACCCAGGAACAGATCCAGGCGGGTCTTGAGTGTCTCCAGAGATGGAGACTCCATAACCCCCCTGGGCAGCCTGTTCCAGACTCTGTCACCTTCACTGAGAAAAAGTTTTACCTTGTGTTGACCCTAAACCTCTTGTGCTCCAACCTGCACCCACTGCCTCTTGTCCTGTCATTGGATGACACTGAGAAGAACTGGCTCCATCCTCCCTACACTCACCCTTAACATATTTACAGACACTGATGAGGTCCCCCCTCAGTCTCCTCCAGGCTAAAGAGCCCCAGCTCTCTCAGCCTCTCCTCATAAAGGAAAGGCACAGTGGAGAATGTGGGCATCGATCTCATTACAGGGAAGTTATTCAGAATTTAGGACAAAGGACCTCCAGGAGGAATTAAATTGATGAGCTTATGCAGCAGCAGATGTGACCTGCACAGGGACACCCAGGATTGACAAGAGCAGGAGAAAAGCACACGTGACTATCAGGAGTTTTGCTGTGGTCAATTTGGTGAAGATCTAGAAAGTGAAAGGATGGAGGCAGTATGGTCTGACTAATAAAAGGGCAACTGAAAAAACTCAAGGCTTAAAAGGGAAAGCTGTGTAACAGGAAGAATGGCAATAAATTCCAGCTCATGCAAAGCAACCCTACTAAAACAATCTAAATATTTCTCTGGAGAAGAGAACAAAAGCAGCATCACATACAGGCAGGTGATGGAAAAGCAGAAGTAGGACACCCTAACAAATCATCTTCCTGCTGACACCTGTGATGGGGGACAGAACCAAGTCAGAAGTAGGTAGATGCAGTAAAATGCCTATAGGGTGCTTAGAGGGAAGACAGAGCAGGAATGGCTGTTGTGGCTGCACTCCAAACCAGAACATGCTCTGGTTAAGACTCTGCAGTTTTGTTCTCTACCAAAATACTACTATAAACCCCCATAAACTTGTCATCCCTGATAAGCAACACAAGTAGGAACCATTTATCTTTAGCAGCTTGCACACTGAGCAGATCTGAAACCTCTGAAGTAGACTATGTATCAAATGGAAGTTCATTATAGCACACAATGTCAATAAAGACATTTCCTCAGCCAATGGAGTGATGTCAGCCTGCTCTGGAGGACAAGAATCTGCGCAGGTAGAGATCATATTCCTGTTCTGTTACCCACATAATCACAAGGCGTAACAACATCCAGAAAAGATTCCCAACCCACAACTGCTTTCTACTTCATTTGAGCTGCATTCAACCTGATAAAAATATAAGAAGTTACTGTTCATCTCAGCAGCAGCATGACTTATTTCTCATTAGAAGAGGCACTGCCAATCTGCTGTCAGATTTCATGAAAATAAGCAACTACACAAGGGATCTTATTCAGTAAAAAAAAATAGACATTTAAGAAACAATCACAATCTTAATGCTCTTCAGTCAACTTTAATAGCACAAGCTCTCAAACTATTTCAGAAGGAGTCAACTACTGCCCAACTAACCAGCTTCAGGTTCAGCACTGGGAGCTGCTGTCTCTACCTATAGTACAACAAGTGAAGCATTTGAAAACCTGTTTCAGAAATATGTATTTCTATCAAGTGCACTGTAACAAGACTGCATAAAAACCAGAGATGGTGTGGCATCTGTTTGTGGAGATATCCAGAGGTGGTGCAGTAACTGCTCATACTCTAAACATGCATTTCTATCACTTGCAGCTTTCCCAAGTAGGTATTTTAACAGTGTTTCTGCACTCAGCCTTCTAAATAACCAAGCAGTGAAGAACACACTTGGCAGCTTCAGAAAATTACAAGTATACACAATAGAGTTCTTGCTTCTAAAGTACAGAAGGAAAATATCTGTCCTAAGTGACCAAACTGATTAACTTGCATTATTTTGCTGGTTAGAACTGTGTATCAGCAGTAAGTGTATGAAGTACTTGAACACTGAAGGCTGCTGTCAAACAAAGCAAGCTGTTACTTGGATGTTTTAGAACAGTTATAAGCACTACGTGATTTCTAAAAAGAAAAAAAAATCAAAGCCAATTATTAAACATGAATGCCAAGTGAAATTAATAGAGCAGACTATTGGTTATAGCAAAGATTTGTTCTACTTCCAATAAATGACAGATATAAATGCAAGAGGACAGATAGATGCAGACACATGTGCATAACCAAAACAAGTATCAGAGTTAACTGAATTGCTAAACTTTTTAATTTTTTTGCATTTATGCAGAGGTGGTTAGCTGATTTTACACCTATCAACACTGTGGCTGCTTCTCTTCCTTAAGATAAGCACTGCCTCACCTCTGCTCATGCAGCCCAACCAACAGTAAATTACCTCTATATGCTGGAAACTAGAATCCTATCAAGCACAGGCTGAAGTTTCACGTGTTTACAACAAATTACAACAATGTAGTATAAATAAATAATAATAAAAAAACCCAAATCACGAGTCATTGAACATTTGAACTGATCCATGACTGATCTTCTCATTCTCCAAGATTCAACAGTTTAATTTGCTTAAAATTGCTCTAGTAGAGGGAAAAATAACAAACAACAAAACAAAAACCCATCAGACAAAGAAAACCCCTGAAGGAGTGTAGCTACAAGCAGAGAAATGATTAAAGCATTAACAAAATGAAATAATGAGGTTGATGCAAATTGCCTCAGCCTTCTACCTTCAGTATGTGTGAGCCA
Source organism: Ceyx cyanopectus (assembly GCA_013401355.1). Lineage (NCBI taxonomy): Eukaryota > Metazoa > Chordata > Aves > Coraciiformes > Alcedinidae > Ceyx > Ceyx cyanopectus. The sequence continues at coordinate 12,747 of VYZU01016563.1, read as the reverse complement.
TCAAACCAGCCAAACCCTCACTGAAAAAGCTAGACCTGGAGAGTTCATCAAAAAGCTTAAATTCTAACTGTCCTGGGAAGTTAGTTAAACATTTTGCTCTACAGTATATTCAATATTCATTCAGAGAAGCATTTGTAATCCAGAGGTACTTGCCTATTTTCACATACACCACCAGCACATTACCAATTACCATCTATTAATGCAGAATGTAACCTCTTGAGTTCTGTGTCCATGTTTAGGCTCCACAGTATGAGAGATTTTTAACTGTATGACCAAATATTGACTGGTTGTCCAGGGAAGTTGTGGAATCTCCACCCTTGATGATACTCAAAATTTGACTGACAAGGCCTTGAACAAAATGATCTAACTGGACCTGTTCTGAGCAGAGCTGGACTAATGACCTTCCTTTCAACTGAAGTTATGAAATCAAAACAGCTCAAAATAATGACTACCTTTTTCAAAGAGATTTTTTTGAGCACCTAACTCCTAGATTTCAATATAACCACCAATATATAACCAGAAGAGATCTGTGACTGACATTCTGCAAACAAATAGAAGCTTCTACAAATTCCTCCTTTTCAAAAAATGTTGAATAAAGGACACAGGTCTCAAAGAACAACTAACTACAGTCAAAAAATTCTGTGGAGTCTGAAGGAGTCACAGAACTAAAGGGAGCAACTTTCAGTCAGAACATTGCATTTTTTGTTAGCATCAGGTACCTTCATAACATAAAGTCACTCAAGCTTATAAGCAATCTCCTCATCTGCTTGTTAGTACCATTCTATAGGTTAGCTGTGCTCTTTCACTATCAAAAGGACACACTGACCATACAATGGTTGACTTAAAGAAAATCAACTGATACACATGCATGTCACAAAGCACATGGCTTCCTGTAGAAGGGAGGACTAACTTTTCTAATCCTGTCATTAAGAATTAGTGCAGAAAACAGGTTTTATAGATGTTAACATAAATTAGGTGTTTACAGGCAACTGAAAAAAAACCAGTCCCATAGTAATTTGAATATGATGGCAATAGATATTATTTCTGTGTTCTTTAAAGACCTTTGGATGTATTCTCAATGGAATTACACTCCATTCCCCCTCAGTGAGCTGCCTATGCCAGGTTACTAAACCTTCCCCAGAACAACATACAGAAAATAAGAATTGCAAACCTAAACCATTTAGTTGAGATTTAACTGCACCTTCTCACAACAATCACCACTTCCAGAAAATGAAGCATTCCTAACAAGTGTAAGGAAATCTAAAAGGCATGAACTCCAGGGAGTACCTAGTGAGCATTCAGTTAGGAAGAAGTAACATGTCAAAGCAAGGGAACAAATCACCCTATTGAGAGGGTCCTGAAAAGCACCAATAACCTGCAGCTTTCCTGCTGTGTGCACCAGCAATGCCAGAACCCTGAATGACAGCCAAGGTTTTAGGAAGCTCCCTAGACCTTAAATGGAACAACTCCAAGTGAAAAGGAGCAGTTCACAGAGCACTTGGGCACTGCAAGCAGAGATTTACTTGAGATGTGACTGGGTAGGAAATGTCAGGGAGAAAGATATGCCAGCCAGAAGACTGGGAATGCTGGTAGAACATGGACCTGTCACATATGGGACACTTCAGAGAGCATGCAGGGGACTCCTGCTGTGCATGCCACCCCAGGGCAGAGGGCAACTGTCCCGAGTTACAGTCATACTACAGTGAAAACAGCCAGACTCCTCTTAAATGGTTAGTTGACATGTAGCTTGTGTCAGAGAGTGAATGAGAACGACTAGTTGAGAGCTCCTCAGAACTAACATGCAAGCACTATCAGTGGCTGGCTATTCAAAGAACTCTCCACACATTCTCTACATCATTCAGAATCCTCATTAGCTCAGAAACTCATCTCACTGATTTAATTTCAACCTTTCAGTTCCATCTCTGTTTTTATATTAACTAAAAAAAAACGCATTAGCCAACATTCTGAAGAAAAGCCACACCTGTTAGATTAATAACCATATTTATTATGGAAATGACAAACAGAAGACCATTATACCAGCATTTCAGACAGACCCTCCCTTCTACTATAGAAAGTGAAGCAGGATGTGAAGTACATGCTTAACATGAGGAAAAGTACTTAACAAAAACCTTAATTTCCTGTACCAACATAATTTCTGAGGATGGAAATTTTCTATAATGCTCAAGCACATTTAAGATACTCAAGCACAGCAATGTCCTTCCTTCCCCAAACACACTATACTATTCTTTCAAAATTTGGAAATCCAGTCTTTACTGCTGCAGTGCAGGGAAATTGTACTGTGCAGAACGTGTCACTTGCAGTTTATCAGCAACACCAGCACACTCCAAATCAGAGTCAGTTCTATTATACAATGCAGTATATTCAGGTGTAACTAAAAATTGGTTCTGGATCAAGAGATTTTAGGTATCTTTTCTTTGTACTGCAGCACACAAGGTGACAAATTCAGCTGTCTGTGGAGCTGTAGAGGTACCCCGTGGCAGGTTCAAGCAAGGGAAGATATAGGAAGTGGCAGATGTATATGCCAATTTTTCCTTCTGCAGTCAGTGTAAAGGAGAAAAATAAATGGGTCAGACCTGACCCACCCTGACTCAATTCCTGATGGAATTTTTATTACTGAGTCTAATAGTTGTGAAGCATGAAAAAAGTCCAGTCCAGAACTGATTGCTCCTTATCACCCTTTGAGTGGAAGAGCTGGGAGCAGAACTGGGGCACAGTTGACACAGTCTGCATCCACCGGACTGAGGAGCCATTTCTTCCAATCCACTAGTAACTTGATTCCAACAAATGTAGGCAGAGTGAGAAGCTGCAGAGGAGCCAGCTCTGGCTATGATCTGCTAGTCACAAACAAATTCTCTTTAATTGGCTTCCTCCCTTCAACAATGAAGTTAGGACACCAGCCACTTCCACACTCAACTGTGATGCAACACCCCAAGGTATTAAATATTACTTAAGAGCCTAGCAGGCAACAGAAGACACAACTCAAACAGATTCCTGTCTTATTAAAAGATGCAAACGTTTCTGAGCTGCTTTTGTACTGTAATTGATAAGGCTTGTGGCTGAAAGCTCTGCAACTTTAACACCTCAGGTATCAACAGCATACTTCATATCAATCAAGATTTGTTAAGCCTCGTTTTTCACTTCCGTGAACAGTTATAGACTAAATTATGCTGTAGTAAAATGACAGTGGATCTTCTGAAAACCCTCAGAGTTGATGCTTGCATGTGGACTTGATGACCTTGGAAGGTCCCTTCCCACCCAAATCATTCTGATTGTGCAGATTCCTCTTCATAACAAAAACACCCCAAAAAAATGCCACCACCAAACAAACAACTGTTACCACACCTCCTTTTTTTCTCTGTTAAAACAAAGCAGATGTCAAAGAAAGAAATATGGTCAGTCATATTCCTAGGTGAGTATGAATGTATGAGAACAGTGTAATCCCACAAAGAAAACAAAAATGTTTTAAACTATAAATCTAACTCCTCTATGTAATTAGTAATGTCAAGGAAAGTGCATGGCAGCTGAAAGCATTTTAAAATACCTTTTTTTAAGTGATTATTTTTTCTTAAGGTAGTTTTATTACTGCTAATCACTGCCTGAAGCATTGTTTCTTCTGGACAGTAATTTTTTCTTTACTGAGAAAAACTGGACTGGCAACCATAAAGATTAGTAAGATATTAGCTCTCTAAAAGCAGAAATATTGCAAGGAATAATTACTCGAATAATGGATGGATCTCATTAAACACAAGAAGAAATTCGAGTCCATTTTGAGATTGACAAGACGTAGCAAGACTCCCCACCTGTGTTCCTTCTCAGCCAGATTCTGTAGCTGCTGCAGCAGCAAACTCCAAAGCTGGGCTTTTGTTTCAGTTTTTGGATTTAGTATGCACCAGAAGTGCTCATTTCACCTCAGTCTGGTTTCCATTATCAGAAAATGTAACTGCCTTCTCCTAAAAGGCATTTTCTAAGCTAAATGACTTAAATTAAAATAATTTCTTAAACCCAAACATAGCTTATAAAAGCGTTTTGGATCACTCTGAACGCGAAAGCATCCACTCCTAAGGACTTATAATTAATAATTACTTTTTAAAAGAAATAACAGATTAAGATCTTTCTTTTCCTAGCTTAAATTGATGAGCTGCCACTTAACACCACAAGAGCTAGTAAAGCTGTTCTTTCCTATAAGTTTGATATTTCCATTTTTGTAGTGGAAGTTTAAGAGTTATCCTCATCCAAAGATAAAAACACATACAAAACTGGGTGTATTACAATACCATGCAAACAACCTAAACTGGAAGCCAGGACTGAGAGTTATCCATGCTGACTTCTACACACCCTTGGCAAACCAGTCTTCTGTGATCACCACTCATGTCATACAGTGATCTTAAACTGCAAGCAAAATTTATCCTACTCATTGATCTTAGTCTTCATCTGACATCAGATCTTCAAGCTGTTTAACATTTCCCTCCTATCACATGTCATTCTGTCACCTCCAGGTACGTGATCCCTTGTCACATATTGGATGACACACCAGCAGGGTCCACATTCCAGTGAACAATCCTATTGCTGACAGTAACATCAACCCCACAAGTGGTCACATGCCTGGACACCCATGAATCGTGTGCTTGCTGAAGCACCACAGGCAGACTCAGTTCAAGAAAAGGACCTGGAACAAGCATTTGGAAGAGGTTTGGATTCATACACCAGACTCCTAAGGAAAATAAAGGGTTGTTTGTGGGGTTTGTGTATGTTTTGGTACAAGCCACATAACATGCCTAATGAACGCCCTTCTAAGTTGAGTACTAAAAAGTTGAAGTTTCTCACAGCATTTCTACTGCCTCTTCCTGCAGAGTTTTCTGCATGGCTGAGTCATAACTAACATTACATCATCTTACCCAGGGAGGGGCACAATTTCCGTAGAGTAAGAACTACCTCTTGGAACTACAGCAGCATGTTAAAGTTGCAGAAATCAAAGTGATCTAGGATATGATGACTACACTGAAGGGAAAGGGCAGAGGAGGAAAATCCCCAAATAAACCTCTATCTACTTCAGTCACCAAGAATGACTTGATTTTTTTTCCTATTACTTTACACACAATAATGTCTCAACACATCTCCAAATTCATAACCATGATGATTAGAATAAAAATAACCAGAAAAGTCAGTCTTTTTTAAACACTGTCCTTCAGAAATAGCACAGGAGACCACAGCTTTACTGACAGCCTAGCACTAGTCCCACAGGGCCGAGCACCATTTAAAACTCTAAGTAAAAAGGGATCAACAGTTTCATTATTTCTCACCAGCACATCATTGCAGATGTCTCTTAGCTCAGTCTCAATTTTCTCTCTGTATTCTCGAGCCATCTGCTGTTTTTTCTCAGCACCTTCCGTCTTTTGTTCAATACTTGAGACGACTCTCCAGGATGACCTACGGGCTCCTACAACATTTTTATAGGCAACAGAGAGAAGATTCCTCTCTTCGTTGGACAATTCGGCTCCTTGCTCAGTCACAGACTTCATGCAACTTGCCATGTCATCATATCTTTCAGCCTGCTCAGCCAGTTTGGCCTTCTGCACCAGCTCATTTTTATCCATGCTGATAGTTCTGAAGAGGAAAAACAGCGAGGCATTATTCAGACATTGATCAAGGACAAAGGTTTTTTGAACTTCATGTGCAGAGCAACCATTCTCTGAGTAGTTTGGATCTGTAAGAGGTACAAGCATACAAACACTCAATGCTCAAACATATGGATAGGAGGACTGAAGAGTCAGAAGTCGCTGCTTCCTCCTGAAGAGCTGGTAACTGTTCAAAGTGGGTTATTGTTTGAATAAATGCAAACAAAAGCATCCAGGGGTGAACCCAATGCAAATCACTCCACTCTTAGGCACGTAATTGATCCTAGCGCTTCACCATTGTCCTCTCGGACAACTATGCTTTAAGTTGCAGCATCAACTGCACCCAATTACCACTGTAACAAAATTGGCTAAGAAAATACCCAACAGCAAGATTTTCCCAGGAGAAGCCCATACAAAGGCTCCACAAACACTAACAGGCAACTCTGTGCCTCAACAGAATCTTGATTACATGGGGAAAGACCGGACCTGGGGATCTGCAAATCAAATCCCACTCTGAATGTTACACAGCCAGAATGTACCAAAGGTGTGGATTTCAAGGGATATGTTCTTTCACCAGTGTTAACTCCCTATCCCTCAATGGGAAAGGGTAGATGTGCTAAGCCAGGCACTGCTGCTCAGCCCCCAAGGCTCTGCTTCCAGGGACAAAAGGCAATTTTACTATTTTGAAATACCACTTTAACGTCAGTATTTGAGACAGCACCACCTGGCTGAGCTACTTCATAACCTGCATCTTATCAGCACTTAAAAAATAAAATAAACCAACCTCTGTTGAACAAGGGGCAACAGTTTCAAGTTTCATAGGTGTATCAGAAAGGATTACTACTCCCTGCCCCCTATTCTTTTAGGTATCCTTTGACTTGACCACTCTGAAGCCCTGGCAATGTGTTTTGGGATTCACCATCCTTCCAAGCTGGACTACAATTATTAAAGCAATTTTGGCCATGAATGTTTTATGTATTTCTGTATACTCCATACACAGGAATTCCACTATCTTAATCTTTAACCCTTAACCTTTTTGTCATCTTACACGAAGTGACCACGAACAATAGCAGCCCTATCTTCTTTTAGGAATAAATTAAGCATGTTTTAACATTCCAGTCACCTGAAAGGGAAAGTATTACCAGCTCCTACCCCCAAGCCGGGGGCACAAACTCGGCGGTTGTTCCACAGCGACTGCAAACGTGCGCTGAAATCTTGACCGCGCTATGAACAGCGGGGTTAAGGAGCCATTTTAAATCAGCGTTTTGGCTAGATTATTTACCACACGATCTGGCCGAGCGTGGTTAAAACGCCGGCCACAACACCGGTCTACCGGGCCACCGTGCTGCCTGCGGCTGCTCCGGCAGCATCCATCCTTCCTTCCCTCCCAGCGGCCGGGCCGCTCCTCGTTCCCGGCGGTCCAGGCCGCCCACACGCATCGCGGCCAGGGCTGGGCACTGCTCGCGGTTCCCCGCACGCGAGGTGACAGCAGAAAATGGAGCGGCCCGGGAGGAGGAGGAGGAGCGGGCCCCGGGGCGAGGAGACGAGCTCCGGGCAGCCTCTCCCCGCGCTGCGGCCGTAGCATCCACCCGCCGCGGGGACACCCAGCGCCTCGCCGGCCGCCTTTGTCATGGCGGATCGCGCCGCAGCCCAGCCCACTCAGCGCGCGTTAATCCCGCTCACCTCCGCCCAGCGCCGGGGGAGGCGGCGGATGCCGCGTCCCCGCCCCGGCAGCGGCCGGACGAAGGGACGCCCGCGGGCCCGGGCGAAAAGGAGGGGTGTGTGTGTGGAAGAAGGGGCAGCGGAGGAGGAGCCCCCTCCTGTCCCAGGAGGGCCGCCGCTACCGCCCGGACCCTCTCGGCCTGGACTGGGGAAGGGAGGATGGGTGGAAGCGGAGGGGGCTGGGTGGAGGGGAGGGAAGCGAGCCCGACCGAGGTGCGGTCGCTGCGGCTCTTCCGCGCCCGGGCAGCGCTCCCGGCGGGAGACCACACCCAGCGGCGGTCGCCCGCGCCCCGCGCGCCGGCCCCTCCGCCCCCGCCCGACGAAGGCGGCGCCCCCCACCCGCCTCCCCCCTCTCCGCGCACCCACGGGCGCGAGGTCGCCCCCGCCCGCCGCGCCACGGGCGGAGCCCTCCTCTGCCACCTCCTCCCCCGCCCTCGGCAGCTCTTCCTTCCCCTCCTCGCCGGCGGGGAGGGGCAGCCACGGCCTCACCTGCGCGGCCCCCACCAAGCAGGCTGTTCCCACCGCCTCACGCCCTCCCCGTGTAGCCACCCTGCCGAGGCCAAAGGCAACGGGAGCGGGGGCGGGGGTTAGGTCTTAGGGAGGACTCGGCGCTGCCCGCCGGCCGCCTCGCTCGCACCCGCATTCCCCCCCACCCCATCTCCCGAGGGCAGGAGGCAGGGGTCCCGGTGCAGCCGCCCGGCGTGAGGTCCGGCCGCGGCGCGGCGGGCCGCGTTACCTGTGCGCGGCGGGAGCACGGCTGTGGGTGTCTCGGGGCGGACGGCAGGCGCGGACTGTGCCTGTCTCGCGGCTCGCTGCGCTGCAGCCTCTCTCCCAGCGCCACACACGGCGTCTCCGCCAATCACCGCGCCGCAGCACTCGGGCAGCGCACCGCCCGTGACGTCAAGCGGGGCCATGGCAACGGGCGAAGGCACGAGCACGAGCCCGCACCTCCCCCGGCGCGCCACAGGGCGGAGGCCTCGCTAACTGCCGCGGGCGCGCGGGCCGGCGGGGCACGCCGCGCCTAAAAGCGGGGGCTCCGCCCGCGGGCGCGCGCCCCTCTTACACCTTCCCCCCCCCACCCCCCTCGACCGCGGAGCCGAGCACTGCATAGGGAGGGGGGAGTCGGGGGTGTCGGGTCGTCCGCGCTGCGGGGCTGCCGCAGGGCCGGGCCCCGGGGCGAGGCCGCGTCCCACCCCCTCAACCCTGGCCGCTGACACTGCGCCAGCCGCCCAGCCCGCCCCGGCACCCTCTTGCTTCCCCGCTGATCGGCTGAGGAGCTCGGCGGCAGCGAAGCTGGTCCCCCGGCCTGAGACGCAGGGCACCGTGTGGAAGCGGAGGGGGGGGGGCAGCCGCACCAGTGCGGCCGTGGTTGTGTGTAGGTGTCACTCCCACCCCCTCCCCCCACTTACCACACACCCCAAAGCGGCCGCTCCTGGTTTTGTGTTTTCCACGAGGGACCTGTTCTGCCAATTTCACGCTTCCCCAAAACCTCCTTCACCGAACCCCGCAGGGCCTGGCGGAGCGGCCGGGGCCGCAAGGCGGGGCGCCCGTGGCGGAGGCCGAGCCGGTGCGTGAGGACAGGGGTACCCGAGCAGGGTACCGAGGAAGCGAGGGCCGTCCCGTTGCGCACGGGTCCGCCTGTCGAGACGGGCATCGAGCTGCGTGCCGGGAGCCTAACCCCGGAGCAGCAGCGGAAGGAGGCTGCGGGTTGGCAAAGGCAAGACCCTGGAGAGGACGAAGCCCGGGCAGCGCCGGCCCGGGAGTCCAGAGCGCGGCGGCAGGGCCCCGAGAGCCCCCGCCTGGCAGCGGTGAGGTGGGCGCGCAGCCGGGCTCTGCAGGTGCTGACAGCCCTGTTCATGAGCCTCTGCCTTGGAAAGGCAAACGGGAATTTGACCCCCACTGTGCAAACGTCGCTGAGAACGTGCTGACAGGAGTAAGTAGAGTATTAATAAACATTGCTGTTGTTGGAAATGTGTTTTTCTTTATAAAGTGTTTCCCAAAGTTATCCGAAGCCTGCATGCACTTCTAACCCTTTTGAACAGCACGCCCCAGCTTGAATCCCGTCTCAACAATGTGGCGTCCTGGCCTCTCGTGTGCTTTCTCCTGGGCTCTGGGACCAGCCCTGTCTCGCAGAGCTGGAAATAGGATGGAGGACTGTAAGATGGAGAAAGCACCTCGATGTGCTTTTTGAAAATGGTCAGACAGGATAGAAGATCTAGAGAAATTTTCTCACCCAGATTCACACTGTGTCTGGCAATGCCATGAAACGTCTCCAGTGGGAGAGGGAGATTCCTCCCCAAGGGCTTTGTGCTAATGTGAGACCCTGGCGACCGCTCCACCCTATTCCTTTTCCATGCAAATCTCACATCAAACCTCAGGCTCTGGTCCCTTCCCCTATCCCAGCTGTGGAGCCCTAACTGGAAGTCAAGGGGCAGAAGCTTTCCAAGCGAATCCTGTTTAGATCACAAATGTTTGCTTGACTAAGTGTTCCAAACAGCTCAGGCAGAAATGGCTACGGTGCAGGACAGACGTGTATTTATGTAGACAGTCATAAAAATCTGCTGGTGGGGCAGTGTGACCAGAACAGGGGGTTTATTTCTCAGTCTTCAAAACAACAATCCCGTGTTTTGACTGAGTATCAGAGAGGTGCGAGTTTGAGCCTCATCTGACAAAGTTGACTTTTTAAGAAAGGGCTTTTCTATTTATATTTACCCTTAAAGTTCTAGAAATAAACAGGTAGGAATCCTGTGCTGTCATTTCACACATAGGGTTTATGGATCTGCTACCACCCTTTCTCCTGGCCTAAGATGTATGTTGGGGTTTGTCATAATGTACATTTTCTCTGTGTTAAGTTTTAATCATAAACTTGTTATCTTAGACTTTGATTTAACAGTGGCTTTTTGTTTCTTTGCTTTTAATTTCTCATCAGTTCTAGTGCCTTCCATTTACTCCAAGGTTTAAAGAATTTCACTCACATTCCTGTGTAATATTACTGGAATTCTTGTGAAGAGAGAGAGAGAAAAAAAGCAGCAAAGTAGGCAATATTGGGTAGAGCAAAGCTCACCAGAATTTACTGGCTGTGTCAGGTGAGAACAGCACCCTTTAATTTCAACATAACCATCCTTTTTACTTCCCCAATGATGCTTTTCTTGGGATATACAAGTACAGAGGAGTTAATTTTTGGAACAAGCACTGTAAGGCTCAGGTTCATAATGTATTTCAATGCTCAATGCTGTTTCATCTTATCTTTTTTTTTTTGCCATTATTTTCCACTATAGGGAAGCAAGAGAGGGAGAGCTTGAGAGCTGTACTTGAACACAGATGGCACAGCATTTGCTGCAAGTTGCTTCAAGTTATGTTACAGAGCTCATTTTTTAACCTAAGCTTTAAACCTTTATTTTGTAGAAAAGTCTCATTGAAATGGCAACCACCCAAATGTAGACTACACATTTTCAGAGCTACTTGAATATTTTGTGGTAACATGATGAAAAATAACTGATACAGGAAAAAAAAATAATTATAAATTCCCAAACAACCAAACAAACCCCAAAACACCCAACACACACCAAAAACCCAAAACAAAAATCCAACAAACTATAACCACAACCCAAATCCCACAACCCAAAACCAACAAAAAAGCCAGGAAAACAAATACAATCCTTAAAACTGCATAAAGAATCCAGACTGGAGCGTAGCTGGGTGAAGGACAGGTCTGCACTGCTAGGTGGTATCTCCAGGACCTAGAGGGGAACTCCTTGTGAAGTGTCCTGCAGTACCGCAGGGAGTGTTGATAGTTGGTGGAGGAAAAACAGCAGCCTTTCCATTCACTCCTTCCCATTATTTCTGGTTTTGAAGTGAATGGAACGTCTCTTGCAACAGCCTTAATTGCCACTAACCATGGCTTTTGTTTGCTAACAGTCCCGTATGTCAACAGACGCTGAACTCATCGCCCTTTAAGTGGCTATTTTTGCCAAACATTTCCACTCCTCTGGATTTCACCAACGCTGCCATTTGAAACATATCCAAGGAATCAGACGTTACCTTTGCATGTGCTGGCTCCTGAGCAGATCCTCTCCTCCTGTCTTCTGGTTTTATGTTTCCTGCATGTTTTGTTGTTTGGTTGGGTTTTTTTTCCCCGGGGTGGAATATTTTATTTAGTCGTGCTCATTGCAGTTCTGACCGGAAAACTTGGTTGATAAAAAAGCAAAGACGGGCTTTGAGCAGTTTCCCTTCAATGTATTTTCTCTGCTGCTTTCCACGCCGCTTTTTTCTTCGATGACTTGCACTTTCAGTATCTCAGCCTGTCAGGCGTGCTTGTTGGCAGCTAGGAGCAAAAACTAATTTGTAGAGTTGGACACATTTACATATAAAAGTACACGTGTGTATGTTTATTCACAGTCATTCTTTACTTTCTTACGTGAGAGGAAGAAATGGAGGGATAGGGGGGTGAGGGAAAGAAAATTACCCCGGATTATTTTTTATTCTTCCTCTTAACACAGCATTTAGGATTTTTTTTCTTCTTCCCTCACATCTTTTCTCCCATAAATGCTTAGTTCTTCTTCCCTGTGCTTACCCATATTTAATTACAAGTGGATGGGTACCAAGGCAGGTTTATCCAGACGCTAGAGGATGGCAGGGTTTCTGGGGAAAGGCAGCCTAGTAAAGGGTATTTCTCTGGAGAGCAGGAGATGATGCTGCAAACCTACGGCCTGCGGTGGGGAAAAGGAGAGTTGTCAGCTCTGTCGTGCGCTCTCCTGCTGATTCTCAGGCTACATGATTGTCTTGCATATAGAGGAGTGTTTGTACGCAGCCTTTGTGTGCTTCTGTACGGCTGTGAGCTTCTTGCCACTGCTTAACAAAGCCAAGGTCGCCAGAGTATTACCACCTTTCTGCAATAAAACATTGATTAACCTTTTTAGGGATACATCCCAGCTGTTTTTATTTCTTTCCTTGGCCACAGCCTGTGATTTATAAGCCAAATGTCAAAGTTTATACAAGGGAGTGAGCTCTTTCATTCCTGTTCTTTGGAGTCTGATTGTGCTTTTGGACCAGCTGACAAAACCTTCCTTCTCAGATCAACCCTTCTGTAGGATGATCCAATTGAGAGGCTCTAGTGAAGGATGGATGCATTTTAGACTTTAATTTTTGTTCCTTTCAACCCGCCCCTGCCCAGTAATGTAAAATGAGTCAGATTCTGACTCTTGTCAGACGCTGGTGATAAAACTTACAAATTGTGGATAAAGCTGCTGTTTTCCATCACTGAGTGGAAAGCAGTTAGAGCTTAGACAATCTCTGCCTCATTGAAGATGTCCTCAGAAACTTCTCCTACCTCCTTACCTGGCTGTACACAGCATAGTTTTATTAAAAATCACAGATATTACAGAATCAC